>PISX010022446.1:0-31739 GCA_004024625.1 Mellivora capensis | reverse complement strand
CTCCACATCCTCTCCAACACACATTGTTTCCTGTCTTGCTGATTTTGGCCATTCTAACTGGTGTGAGGTGGTATCTCAATGTGGTTTTAATTTGAATCTCCCTGATGGCTAGTGATGATGAACATTTTTTCATGTGTCTGATAGCCATCTGTATGTCTTCATTGGAGAAGTGTCTATTCATATCTTCTGCCCATTTTTTTAAGCAGGGCCCATTTTATTTTATTTTATTTTATTTTATTTTATTTTAAAGATTTTATTTATTTGACAGACAGAGATTACAAGTAGGCAGAGAGGCAGGCAGAGAGAGAAGGGAAGAAGGCTCCCTGCTGAGCAGAGACCCCCCCCCCACCGCCCCGGAGACCATGACTTGAGCTGAAGGCAGAGACTTTAACCCACTGAGCCACCCAGGTGTCCCAGGGCCTAGTTTAATATGCATTTACAGTTTGTTCCAGCCCCTACATTCTCCTCGGAGCCTTCTCACTTCAAGGTACTTCTAGCATCCCCTTTCCTTCTGTCTCCCTTTCATCCCTGACTGTTATCAGGATCCAGTCACCACAAAAAACAAGCAAATAAATGAACAAAAACACTCCAGCCATATTTTTGTGGCCCAGTGAGAGAGGAGAGAAAAATTTTTAATTCTAAATTAAAACAATCAAATTTTTAGCTCTCTGAACTTTTTTTTTTTTTAAAGATTTTATGTATTTATTTGAGAGAGAGAGATCACAAGTAGGCAGAGAGGCAGGCAGAGGGGGAAGCAGGCTCCCCGCGGAGCAGAGAGCCCGATTCGGGGCTCGATCCCAGAACCCTGAGATCACGACCCGAGCCAAAGGCAGAGGCTTAACCCACTTAAGCCACCCAGGTGTCCCTCTCTGAACTTTTTTATGATTAATTCAAACTGGTTGAGGTTCACACCAAACGTGTTTTGTTTTCTGACACTTCTCTGTAAGAATCACCCTCCCCATTCTTATTTCATCACCCCCCCCTTTATAAAGCTCAGTGTTTTGACTTAATAAAACAAACATGACTAAGTCTCTTTCCTTTCTGTGTGTACTTCTTTCTTCAAGTAAAATGTGGAAGATCACTGTTTGAAAACAAATCAGATCTTGGTCATAAATCATTCTAAATCTTATTTTTTGAAATAGCACTTGCAGGGGAATGCTGTTGTCTCCTCACAACCCTTCCTTTGCTCAGAGAACTGGATTCCCACCTTCCTCTCCAGGCCCCACTCATCCATGCAACCATCCTCGTGCTGTTTCTGTGATGAGGTGTGCAATCTTGCCCAGTGGGAAAAGAGTGGGCAGCATTCCCACTGCATTCCCCAGGCTAGCTTTGTTAGGGATGGCATGTAGGGATGTCTGTTGATTCAACACCCATTTCCCTATCGGTTCAAAAGCTAAAGGAGGAAAGGATCCAGTTAATTGGCATTCTACAACCCCAACGACACCCACAGTAATTGTTTCCTCTGGACACAGCTGTGCTGAAAACATCAGTGACCCTTTGCTGCTAGACCCACATGCAGTCTGGTTCTTAGGTTGGAGATGTTACCATGACTTGGCTCTTCCTCTGGCTGGGACATGAACCTATTACATTTCTCTGAAAGCAAACCTAGTCCCACTAGCTGCTAAATCCCTCATCTGCCTTCATTCCCAGCACATAAAAATTCCAACTTGGAACAACCTACAGGATTTCGACTGCCCAGATGGGTTTGCCATAGCACAGCCTCCAAGGTGTCTTCTCATTGTACTGATGAAACAAATTTAGTGCACATGAAATAGACAGACCTGGTCCAGGCATCTTGTCAGTGAGCTGTGGTTATTAGATCAACATTCCTTCAAAACGGCACCCTACTTCCCCATTTACCAAGAGCACTCCCCTGAATCCCCAATTTTTAACAAAAACAAAAAATCCAGGATGGTTTATGATAAGGAAAACAAGAGTTTGCTTTAAAATATTTATTCACAAGACTGTCTCTGTTTATAATAATTCTAATCTATATCAGACTCCTTGTTTTTTTATGTTAACACCTCAAATCAGCTCCATTAAAAAAAAAGTGGTATCAGCAAACAGATCAAGGGTTCTTGGCTTCTGATATTCGATATTCTCTCGTTTCTCCCAGGTGTAAACCTCATTATTTCAGTACAGGTGCACAGTCTTTTTGAATGTGCTCCATAGCTTAGAACTACTGATGATGCTTCTTGAAACTAGTTCGCCATCTAAGGCATGTTCATACTTGATTTTGATACATGCCACATTAAGAAACTCATTCATAGAAGTAACTGTGACATTATTCAGGAAACTAAAGGCAAAGGAAAATGCACAGGATGTTTCTCACCCAAAATTACACTCTGGTTTAAGGAAATATTTTCTCAAAACCATGTTACTTAATTTTAGCTAATTCAGATCACATCTGTCATCACTTTCACCAAGGCCAAGAAAAACAGTAATGCTGTAATTGGAACTTAGTGTCAAACTTTTCCAAGTTTTATAACGAAGCCACTCCTCTGGACCACTTGGCACAGTCTTTGCCTTCTACTTCAAAATGACTAAGCATAGGTGATCTATCCTGGGCATTCATCTTGGCAATGACAAATAACGTATCAGAAATAAATATCTGTGCCTAAAAGCCCATAAACTTACAAAAAGAGGGACGCCTGGGTGGCTCAGTGGGTTAAGCGGCTGCCTTCGGCTCAGGTCATGATCCCAGCGTCCTGGGATCGAGTCCCACATCGGGCTCCTTGCTCGGCAGGGAGCCTGCTTCTCCCTCTGCCTCTGCCTGCCACTCTGTCTGCCTGTGCTCACTCTCTCTCTCTCTCCTCTGACAAATAAATAAATTTAAAAAAATTTAAAAAAAAAAAGCTTACAAAAAGATTTCTGCTTTCCCTGTGGGAATAAAATAGGGCACTATAACCAGGAAACGTTATAGGAAAAGAATACTATTATTATGTAAGTTTCCAAATTAAGACTTGGAAAAAGACCAGAGAAAGATCTGACTTGATAGACTCATAACCAGACCCTCCTTTATACCCAGTCTTCACACAAAATCACAACACCAGATGTGATTCAACCTTCCCTTGAAATCCAAGGCTGGCAGACTGGGAAATTGTAAGCTCTGACTGCTCGTGTTCTGGTGACCATGAAGGAGGTGGAAAAGCTAACGTGGAATTCCCCAAACTTAGTACTCAACTCACTCGGCAAGGCAGATGGAGCCAGGCATGGACTGTAACCCCTGACAGCATGACTGCCTAGAACAAGGTCAAAGAAGGTTCAAGGGAATGTGAATGCAAGTCTAAGATCACAAGGACTGGAGGTCTGCTGGAAGAGCAGACATGGCATTCAGGAATGAGTAGGAATACTATAAGGCAGATTTTCCAGCTCAAAAATGACTTCATCTTCACCAAGTCTTGTCCCCTCCATATTTGTTGAATTTGTGTCCTCCTCTCTAGACCCAAAGCCCCAGACTTATTTTGAGACCCTGTATTCTTTTCTGGATGATCACAATGACTTATTAATGAGTGTCTTGCTATCCATCTCAGCTCCCTCAAATGTTTTCTCCACACACCTGCCGGCAGGATATTTTAAACAAAAGTGAGAAGGTGACCATCTCCTCTTAACACCCTCCAGCGGCCCCACCCCATGTTCAGGACAGTCGGTGCTCCCCATTTCCTAACATGGCTCATGAAGCTCTTTTTGATCAGCTCAATTCCCTCCTCCTCCTTGCCTCTCAGTCAATCACCTAGCCATCCCCTGCACGAGAACCCACAGGTACACGTACAATGAAATAGTTATGCATTATTTTCAATCTCCCGGAACCTTTGTCTGTTTAGGAAATCCTTTGATTTTCCAGTCTTTTTCAGTTGAGAAGTCTCAGGATATGCTTGGTAACAATGATGTTTTATAGAGCCAGGGCAGCATTGCATTTAAGTTCTGTTTATTAGAACACAAATTTTTATATTTCTTTACCAAATGTTCCTCCTCACCCACGGTCTGCTACTGCCTATTGCAAGTGCATGTATCTTAATGCCCAGGGTGTTGCCTTTTGTTTTTCTGCTTGAAACTTCCTGGCAACTCTGTTTCCCCTAGGATTCTTCCCCAGCTATCAAGGCTGATGGAAAACAGAAGTCTGTCTGCATCAAATGAAGACACAGAACAATGGCCGCTCTCTGAAATGTTTATTAGAAGCTAGTGATTCAAATGATTTCCAAGACCCCATGTAATAGAAAAATGCAGTCTACAGAATTAACGTATCTGAGTTCAAGACTCGTTATTTTACATATTATGTTGTGCCCTTTGGCAAGTCGTTCAAATTCTACGGGACTTAGATCTCTCCAGGTATAATATGAGAATTGATATCAGCTTTCTCTACTTGGCAAGTTTGTTGTGAGGCTAAAACAACAACAGAAACAAAAGAAAAATGCTTTTCTACCTTTCAAACAGTGTGCAGTGGTAGTTATTTTTTTTTCTTTGCATTAAAACATACCATTAGAATCTTGAACAAAATCTACATTATTAGGAGAGCATGCACGATGCTTTATATTGTAATTTAAAATTTTTAACTCCCAAAAAGAGAAATATTTTTTTCATATTATGAACTAAATGTGTCTTCCAGCCTAGTAATTGAATATCACATCTCCTTCATGGAAACCCAACATGTCTTCCCAGAAATTAGAAATAGTCACAATCCACTTATTGTTACTTGATGCCAGAAAGCTTTTGAAACACACACACACACACACACACACACACACACACACACACACAGTCTTTTACCTTAAGAACTATTTATATTTCAGGTTAAAGAAAGTCTGACATATTTCACCAAAAGCATCTGCAACAGAAATCTGTAGTCTACCTATGAAGTGGTATCATTTAGAAAATACAGAAGTTAGTATTTCTTCACTTCTCTGAGACTTAATGCTAGCACCTGATGTTTACTAAAAATTGTTATTTGTACAGGAATGCTGAGAATCTTATTATAACCAAAAATTTTAAAAGAACTAAAATAATGACTAAAGTACATGTAAAATTACCATAACAGATGATAATTATGATATCCATTTAACCTTTCAAAGGGATCAGATCTACTAAACACATTATATTCATATTATCCAAAATATTTGAATGGTTAGGTCAAATTTCTCTTCCCAAATTTAGAATTTATTATAATATATACCCTAAATCATAGAATTTCTGTAACTTCTGCTAAAGTCTGTTCACTGCCCAGGCGTGTATTGGAAAGGCAGCTGGATGGGGGCAACATCTACAGAGTAACCCTTTAGAAGCTGGAACGGGGAGTCCAGGGCAATGCCAAATACTTGGGTTGCTGGTTTTTAAAAACTAGGCCATGGGAAATCACTTCTTCATGTGTAGGGAAATTCAACCAACCGTGTTGTTGTAGACAGATCTCCAGCTGAAGTGATCGGAGAGGTATCTGAAGGCCTTCTGCTATAGGTTAGCTATCATCGTTCAGTGTTATTTGGATATTAAGAGTAGAACTTGCATGAACATCCAAAGATCATGATAATGAATAAATTCGTTAAGTGTAGCATGACCGTTGTGTTCTACTTCTGCAGCAGCTAGGTAGATAACCCGAGATTTCCCAGGATTCTTTATGATTGTAGAAATGTGGCTTACTCTAATGCTATATTCCAGGGAAACACACTGTAATCAGGTGTCCTGCGCTGTGTTACTATAGTGGAATATTTTATACCATCGGTGTGAGCAGCGTGGCATCTCTGTAGTGCATATTAACACATTCAAGCAAGGCTTAATTATAAGTCAGAAGATACTTCATCGTAATACATAAAGGCACACCTGGGATAAAACACTTGTATCTGAGGACTCTCAGATAGCCGGGAATTGCTGTCACTAAGCCAAACTCCACTTCATATGAAAATAGAGTCTCGGATTCCAGTTGTTTTTAAAGGTCTAAGGCAACACATTATTCTATCATCACTCATTGCTATGTTAGGACAGACTAGTTGATCAATGGTCTTTGTGAGTGTGTGCAAGAACACACAGTCCTTGTATGGTGGGCCTGTGGGAGTAGGGACACAGGATTCTCAGAGGACATGGGACATAGGAGAGTGGCCTTAAAAATCCATGAGGACCAAAAAGTTACCAGATGTATGGGATGTGGGAGAGGAAGAGGAAGAAGGAGATAAGGAGATCCTCATTAAAGAACGAAGGCAGGCCTGCAAAAACAAACTAAAATAATTCTAGATTAAATCCTATTATGTCATTTAATGGCGACTGACAATGAGGCATTGGCCCCAAATATAAAAACAAGTGAGCTGAAATTAATTCCAAAATATTATTAATTATATTTATTTATATTAACTTATAGCCTTCAACCTAAATATGATTTCATATATATATATATATACACACATATATACACATATATATACATGATTTCATATATATATGTGCATATATATATATTTGCTTATTTAGTCATTCAAACTTCTATCTTGTATCTACTAAGCTTTGTGCTAAGCTAGAGATCAAAGATGACTAAGTTTCAGTACCACATTTAAATATCCCATAATTTGTTGGAGGACATAAAGATACCAAATATTTGACAAAGGAATGTAGTAAGGGAGCTCAAATAATAGACCAATTGCAATTTTGTTTCAAACTTGAATAACGGAAAAATACCCGTTCCAGTTAGGGGGGGGGGTGGGTTCAATTTTTTTCCAGTTATTTTCAAATTAAACTGGTCAAATTCCAATAAAATAAACATTCAGTGTAGGTTACTCTTTTTTTTTTTTTTAAATCCTTGGATAGTTGGGATAAGTGGTTGATCAGTCAACTCCAGGATACATCTTTATTTCATTGCTTTCATTGATGCCAACCCCAATCTAAGGATATTTTGTAAGAAAATTGTATTATGCTTAAAAAGTATTTCCAGTCTCATAACTGGGAGATTTTCTTGTAAATAAAAGCGACTGAGGGAAAAAAAGCAAATGAATATAAAGTGATGAAATGATTTTTATTTAAATTTTTTTTATTTTTTAAATTTTTTATGAAGTGATTTTTAAAATGAAGTTATGTAATAGTGCCTATTAGATAGCATCTCCACTGTACTCTACCCACCCAGTAAGTTACATTAATCATGTTCTCTGCTTAAGGCTTTGAAATTTCTTCACTGAAGTCCTTATGTCATTTTGACGATTTTAGTAGTCACACGACAAGTAAGTGGAGAGTGAATTCACAATTAATCCATGCCCTCCTCTTTAATAAAAATTAGACTCTTTCATTATCCTACTTACAGATTCCTCTTTAGGAAAGGTTTCTTCCTATTGTTTACAATGAACTCACTCTAGTTGGCATCCCACTATCTTAAATTTTTAATGAGTTCATAACTGGTCTGGGCACCTCTCAAAACATGGAAGTCAGAATGCATGGAAGGACTCTTTATGTTACCAGATCTAGTTGCCTTGAAATCAGGGTAATCCAGGGATGCAAGTTTCTTTAAAAAAGAAAATAAACAGATGATCTTTCTCAGAGTATAGAAAGTTCCATGGCACACAAACATGTTCTGGGCTAGCACCCTTCTCACCAATGGAAAGGAGAAAGGAGGAAGAGAAGGACCAGCAAAATAAGAAGCTGTTACCATAGCAGCAATGTCAGCACTACAAAACACAATCTTTAAAAATGTGTTTTCAAAATGTATTTATTAGGTGATAAACTCAGTGCCAATCAGAACCAGACAGTGAGGATTAAGACGGAATCCCTGGACAAAGATTAGCGCCTCAGGAAGAAGTTAGCCCACCTTACAGAAGTGTGGCTCAGTAGGTAGAAAGGGGCACATCATGGCAGGTATGAGCAGCTTTTACAGTACTTCCCTTTGCAGCATTTAGCTCAACTTTAACTACGTCGTTACTTAGGCATTACCTGTGGAAAATTTGTCTCTTCAGATAAAACGTAAGCTCCTTCAGAGAAGGGACCTATCCGAATCTCCTTGACTGCTGTGCATAAAATTTGGGCTTAATGCATATTTGCTGAATAAAATACATGAATATTTGGAGGGTTCTTGAGTGAAATTCAAGTCTAAATTGAGATGAAAATATGAAAATGCCTGGAAAGGAACATGGGCTGTAAATAGCAAGTAATATGCCATAGGATTCCCAGTTGCATGCTTCACCTAACCAGTCTTATTTCATAGAAAAGGAAGCTCCTTTTCTATGATTTGAGAGATAGGCCAAGTGCTCGAGTCACCACTGAAGTGTGTCTGAGAAATACAAATATATCCACAAGAAAGACAATTTTTTATTCATTTGTTTTGTTTTGGTTTTATTTTAATCTAAGTACCACTTATCTTTTTCTTTATGGCTGGACTCTCTCATCTCATGTTATTAGAAAATGCTTCAAATGGAAATGCCCCAGTCTCTAACACAATGACTAAAATTCTATTACAATGTCAAAATAAATATAGGAGAAACTGACCTAAAAAGTCAATTTTAATACGAGAGAGCAGAACAAAAGGATGTCTGCGATCTTGATAAGGAAAAGAAAGTAGAAAGAGAAATCAAACATATATTTGAACTCTGTTGAGACAGGTTTGGAGCTGCAGACAAGATTTTTATTTTGTTTAATATTAGGTCAGAAATGAGCACTTACTCCATGCTAGGCACTCTGCTTCACAATCGAATGCAGCGTGGTATCTACCTCAAGGTGCTTACAGACCAAATTCTAGACTATCAGAGCTCCAGAGGAGTAAGCACATCATCATGGACTTCCAGTTTCTTACACTAAGGAACTCTAATATTCCTCTGAGTTGTGGGTCACAATTAGAATGCAGAGGTGGAAGAAAATAGCAAAATTGGGTAACATGGGGGTTCATTCGACTACTGGCCCAAATTCCTTAACCTGTCCTACATCCATGGGGACCTTTAGAGAGGTCATAGTATTATCCATATTCTCATGGTTCAGAAAGGAATTGGGCAGAGAGAGAAAAAAAAAAAAAAAAAAAAAAAGCACTGTGTATCTGAATCCCAGTTGCAATTCCAAGAAGGTAAAAATCCCAAAAGTATCCAATGATTCCAGAAGCATCCTGACAGTCAAAGGTGTGGGATCTGGGACCATTCCATGATTTTGTCATCTCTTAGCAGGTACTAAATTAATGAGGAGCAAGAAGCAACTTGTTTCTCTCAATCATTAGAAAGCTATAAACTAATAATATATGGCTAGTTTTAAAATTAACTGGATATGAAAACAAAATTAACTGGATATTTTGTCAGTTTGCCAAACTATTTGTCACACTATTATAATGTTTAGGAGAATAGCATTTATTAGGGAAAAAAATGGCTTAGTAAAAATAATGTGTATTTGCTTAGGAAATACCTTGAACAAAGAGACTAAATTTTAGATGCTGATAATTCATTTGTAAAAGCAGTTAAGATTATGCCAACGAACTGGAGAACCAAGATGCAAAGGGCAAATCCAAGAAAGAAACAAACTACTGGAGCTCATTCAAGAATCTATATAAAATCTGGAGAGACCTATAAAGAATAAAGATACTGAATTAGTAGTTTTAAAACTTCTAGGAAAGAAGGGCCCAGGCCCTGATGGATGTACTGGTAAATTCAATCAAATATTCAGTTGATTTTCAACAGTGGTACCAAGACAATTTAATGGCAAAAGTATAATATCCTCAACAAATGACACTAGGGCAGCTTCATATCCATACACAAAGGAATAAAGTTGAGCCCCTACTTTACTACATATAAAAATTAAGCCAGAGGAATAAGAGGCCTACATGTAAGGGATAAAACTATAAAACTCTTAGAAGAAAACTTAGGAGTAAATCTTTATGACTTTGGGTTTAGAAATAGTTTCTTAGATATGACACCAAAAGCAGAATCAAACAAAAAAAAAAAAGAAAGTGCAGATGCACTCAAATTCAAATTCTGTGTTTCAAGAACCCATCAATAAAGTGAAAAGCTGACCTATCGAATGGGAGAAAATATTTGCAAATCGTATGTTTCATAAGGAATCTGTTATCTGTAATATATAAAGAACTCTTACAACTCAACAGCAAGAAGACAAATAATCCAATTTTAAAAAATGGATAGAGGACTTGGATAGACATTTCTCCAAAAAAGACGTACAATACAAACGGCCAATCAGCATATGGAGAGAGATTCAGCATCATCACTCATTAGGGAAATGCAAGTCAATACCACAAGTTATTACTTCTGGCCCATTAGGATGGCTAAAATTAAAAAACACAGACACAAAAAATAATGAGTGTTGGAAGGCATGTGGATAAACTGTAACCTTCTTCATTCATTGCTGGTAGAAAAGTAAATTGGTGGAACCACTTTGGAACACATACGCTTACAGGAAATCTTGTACAAGGTTGTATGATAGCTGAAGAGTAGAAATAACCCACACATGCATTGGCTGATGAATAAACAAAACCTAGCACATGCAGACAGTGTAATATTATTTGGTAATAAAAGGGACTGAAGTACTGATAAATGCAAAAAACATGGGTGAACCTTGAAACACTGTATAAACGAAAGCAGGCAGTTACAAAAGACCACAAATGACATGTTTCCATTTTATGAAATATCCCAAATAGGCAAATCCAGAGAGAAAGAGAGAAAGTGGATTAATGCTACCAGGGATGGGGAGAAGGATGAAATCGAGAGGGGAATATGAAGTGACCGCTCATGGGTGCAGATTTTCTTCTCAAAGTGATGAAAGTGTTCTAAAATTAGATGGTGTCCACGGCCCTAAAACTCTGTGAATGGACATAAAACTACTGAATTGTACACTTCAAGTTTTATTTTGAAAAATTTCAAACATATGCAAAATTAGAACATATATCAAGCCCTCCCCCCAGTATTTAACCCAGCTTGAGTATTCATACCAATATTTTGACAATCTTACTGTGTACTAGAGAATATTAAAAGATTATCATTAATTTCATTAGGTATCTTAGGTATAATAAGTTATTATAGTTTTATATATATATTCTTAATATATATTTGTAATAAGAATGAACTTATGCCTAGAGGTAAGGGCACATTACACTTTGCATACTTTCTATACATTGTTACTATGTTCTAATAAAAAGGTAATGGTGAATTAGCAAAAGTAGTAACTGGCCAGTTGAAATACATTTCTAGGAAAAATTTATATACATTTTATTTTAAAATATTTCTGTCATCAATGAATGTTGGAACACTGCAAAAATAAAAGTAAATTGAATTTTAAAAATATTTCTGTCTTTATTGGTATGAGAATTTGAATAAAGTATTCTGGAACTTTTATAAACTCTATCTCACAGCCTAGGTCCAAACATATGTTTTCCTAGTGGTAGAAACAGTAGCCAGAATTAAAGGAAATAAATCAGACAACAGCATTACTGAGGAGGTAACTGGTTTTGCCTATATTCCACTTGTTTGTGCCTAATTATTACCCATTAACTCAATACAGAACAGCCAGATTTTCTATTTTCTCATTTTACAAGACATTTTCTTTTTAGTCAATTCTAAATATAGTACATCACAAAAGCTGTATCTATACAGTATATTAATAGGTATCATTGACACATAATGGATATATTATCTTTCCTCAAGACTGATTTAAAATATCTCTTGAATACCACTTGGATATATATCTTACTAGAAATATCCCATTTTATTAAAGATTTCATTTCTCATTTTATTTTATTTTTATACTTGCATATTGCTGCTATGCTATTATAAACATTTTTTTAATTATGGGAGGAATTACCTCCCATAATGTACAGTTATATAACATTAAACAAATGCACTATCATAATTTAAAAAGAAATTCTAATAAAAAACATATAATTTAATGCTATTTACATCATATAACTGTTTAGAAGTAGACAGAAATGAGGAAAAATGGAAGCAGTTATATGCAATTAGTACAGTTTACTAATAATGCTCATGTTTCCCTGTTCAGCTTACAAAGGCCTTTAAACACTCAAGCTAAGAGTTATTATCAAAACCATTAGGCATACACATAATAGCATCAAGCTAACATTGTTAAAATGGAGAAAGTGTGAATAAGTCTAGGATCAGGGGTCCTGCTAAGTAATTGACCTGCTAGAAATCCACTGTGATGCTTATGGAACAATTTATTTTCACTAAAATGAACATCACAAGGAAATCTTAATGCACGCTGAACACTGCAGACGTCTACAGCCTTCTGCTTTTTTAAAAGAACCCAAGTCAGACAGTCAAGGGGTTCACTCTGATAAAAAACAAAGGACCCAGGTATACCTGAATCATCTGTCCCCATCACACATGTGCTTTGTTTAATTTCATGGGTAGAAAAAAAAAGGCCCACCTGTTTTACTTATTGGCAAATTTTGTTTTGATGAGGGAATATTCATCATATATAATTATTATAAAAATATAAGGAATAAAAGGTTCAGTGTAACTTATTGTTTATAATTAATTTCCCATCCTTATTGTGAGTCTGTCATTCTATTAACATGCGCATTATTATTTTGGTCTTATAATACGACATAGTAGGTAAATATAGAAATGGTGGTCACGCTCCATATTTTCGAAAGGTATAATTTTGGCCGCTAAATGAGCAAATACAAGTAAAAATACAGCATTGTCACCCTGTCTGCTGTTTTATGGTTTAATAATCTCTACTTCTGATATTTTAAAGTGATGGATCTACACATTATACACAAAAGCTACTCACAGCTTCTAAAATCACTAGCCTTTCAGACATTTTTCCTGGTCTTTATTAAAAGATAAGCATATGACTGCTGATGAAGTGGAAAATTAGTCTTGTGGAGACACTTTGTAAAAAAAAAACAAAAAACACAAGATTAATAAAAAGTATACTAGATTGCATCACATAGGGCTGACTTTACAGTGCACACTGCAGTAAAGTCCTTGATGGGAGAGACCAGTGTTTGCTTCACGCTCGGCTCCCAGAGCCCAGACTCCATGGGAGAGATCTGAACTGCTATCCAGAGGCATTTCACGATTGGAACCAAAAGGTTTACAGGCCTGCATTCCAGCTAATTCTGCTGCTCCTAATTCCAGCTGGACTTAAACTCTTATCTCCGGATGCCAGGCCCACAGATAGGGCCTATCACAGTAGCTCCAGTTCCCAGGGAATACTCAACTCCTTGACCCAAGCGAGATTAAATCCTTCCAGATAGCCTAAGTAAATGGCTCGTGACTTGTTCCTGTCACTCCCACTAATGCCTTTGTACTGTGAAAGAGACTAGCAAAGGTGTAAGTATCTTCAAATTACTAGCTGCACCTCCTTTCCTTGCTTCTGCCGGTAATTCCCGCCCGGTGCTCCTTAGGGAGAACAGGACACTGACAGCCAGCCGCGCCTGAACTTCCTCCTCAAGTTCATGAATCAATCTGCATATTACTGGTATTATACAGACTCACATTTCTCTTCTTTTCACCATCTTCCCAGTAAAATTCCTCCACCCCACCCTGCGTACCTCTCTCTCCCTCTCTAAGAAAGACACCATGGTTAGAAGGGCACAGATTAAGTTATATCATTTAGCCTTTGTGTTGGAGCAAACAGATTCTACCTCAAAAGCGGGCGTATCCGAACGTAAGAGGATCTGGTTGTCAGCGTATGGACCAGTCTCCCGTTCCGGCCACATATTTATTTAAGTGATTAAAGCTGAAGTCCCCACAAATACATTTACAAATATATATAAATACATAGAAAATATCTCTTGAAAAACACCTCAGGAATTAGTTTTAAATGTGCCATCACTCGTGATGATGTGACTAGGCATCCTTTTCTTGCTGGGCTGCATTCCCCTGAGAGCAGAGACCAAGCCATGATTTCTGTGGTTCGTCCTGGACGTCACCTAGGGCTCGGCACTCGATAGGCTCTTAATACATGTTTAGGGAATAAGTTAAAGGAACGGAAAGAAATACACGAAGTGAATCGGCATAGGATCGACTGGACTCCGCAGAGTCACTGGGAAGACAAGCCTCACTTGGGAATGCAGGATGGGACAGGACCAGAAGCTGGCAGGCACAGGGATCTGCGTTCCGAAGGTCAGAACACACAGCATGTCAAGAAGCAAGTCAAACATGGGCATCCCAAGTGCGGGAGACTGTGCTGACACCGGGGCCCCGGGCAACCGTTGCCCACGCTGGGAACCAGGCGGCCCAGTGCTGCCTGGGAATTGGGGTTACAGGAAGAAGCTCAGGCAAGTGATTTAGGAATGAAAAGGCAATGAAATAGTCCTCGGCTACAACTTACCTTATGAGGTTTTAGATCACTGAGTTCCTTTCACAAGTATTTGATCTCCTCCACTTGACCTGGGACTATACCAGAGGAGCAACCTTCACTTGAAGGACTTTTCAAATACATTTTGTAATTTTGCATTTCTCCTGGGACCGGGAAGATCTAGGCAGATTCTTACTGTGACACTATCTAAATTGCCCGGCTCTCCAGGTCACGTGGTTTTACTTTATATTTTAGTTTTAATTCACTTAAGAAAATGTGGTCACGTGTAACTTACTTTTTACCACATATTTCACCCATGATTTAAACCATTCTCAAAATGAAATGTATCAGTTTAGGAGTGAAAAATTGATCCTTTAAATGCATTTTGAAGTTTCCTATTGGAAAAAAATACTATGAAGCTTTTTATCTTGTGTAAGTCTAGATTTTTGTTTACGGGAGTGTGTGTATCAAATAATATTTAATAACATATGAAGTGATACAACGTAATATAAACATCAAATAATACTTCCTGAGAACTTTATTAAGTGAGGCATGTTTTTAGGCCCTTGTGGAGTTTTCATCCTAGTGGAAGGTGAGTGAGATGGGGGGTGGTCATGGTGATATTTGATTGGTGATATCTGATAAAAAAAATAAGATAGATGGTGATGATACACAGATAGACAGACAGATGCTATGAAGAAGAACAGAGGGACCAAAGATCTCTGAGTGGGGCTGAGGGAAAATGCCATTTTATGTAGGGTCACCAGGCCATGCCTTTTTAAGGTGGCCTTAGAATTGTTGCAAGTGGATTATACTGATACACGAATTTAATTTTTCTAGAGTTAGGTCAGGTCTAGAGTATATTTGAAAAGAAATGGGGTCCTGGCCACAAACATGTCATTGCAGAGATAAATCAGTCCTCAAGAGGCATTCACCTCTAGGACTTTGCTTAAGAATCAACTAGGTGAGCAATTTGTGAAATCCAGGGTCTTCCTCTTTATGGCCCTTTGCAGGGAGGGCTTTCGAGGTAAATGTAGGTTTGAAGCTGATCAGTTAGCCCTTTCAACCTTGAACTGGTATGTAGAACATCATATATTTTGAGAAGGCATTTTAAAATATTTTAAAATAAAGTAAAATAAAATAAAATAAAGTATATTTATTTAAAATATTTATATTTATTTAAAATAAAGTATTTTAAAATACTAGTCTATTTATTTACAAAACAAAAACAATACTGACAGATTTTAAAAGTTTACATGGAGATATGAATTATCTTATTGTAATTTAAAATCCAATAAAAACTTCAGCAGTTAGCAACTTATGAGCTATTTATTTGAAAAATAATATAATAAATTTCTATATTTTTGCTTCTGCTAACCCATATTTCCATGCAATGTTCCCAATGCCTGCCCTTAATATCTGTATTTACTCATTTTGCATTTCTTTTCAAAGGCTTCCATAAAATCGAAAATATATTGATGCAAGCTAAATGTCTAGGAAAAATTCTGATGCTGGAACGGTTTGATGTGAAGATGTGGGCTTTAGAATTGGACATATGAGGGTGTTATTGCACCTCAAACTGTACAGAGCTTTGAGACCTTGGACAATGTTCTATCTTCAATTTTTTTTCCTTCAACAGTCTACCTATCTGTAAAACAAGGACAGTGATACCTAACTTAGAGAGTTGCTGAGAGGAGGAAGTTTAAGGCCATCTTGTACATACACATGGTACTTGGCAAACATTTCACCTGAACAAGAGGTAACTGTTATTTGATGGGTTCAAGTGCACAGAGGGAAAGATGAGTCCTTAACAGCTGTTGTCCTTCAAGGCAACTGTTTTGTATATATAGCTGACAAATTCAAGTATGTTAGGTAAATGGACAACAATAACCATTAAGATATCTATAAACTTAGAGACTATAATGCTGGCGCTTCCCAATCACTGATAAAAGGTGATAACCTAAAGATTTTGTTGTGTTGCACTTTAGGATACACCTTTAAATTCTTCTGGAATAGCCAACTTCCCTAACAGTCCACTGACTGTGCTCTAAAAATGAGTTATAAATTATTGATATTTAATCCTCTAATGATATCTGATTCTGCTGTGGTCAGATGCACTGGCAAATAAAAATAAACTAACCAATTTCTTCTCATTAATCCCTTAATAAACAATGTGGAGTCATTCAAAATTTGACTCATTTAGGCATATGCTTCACTTGGAAAGCACTCCTATGTTAATGATTACCCCGACTATTACTAGAAAGATTTATTTTTCTCAGCAAAAAATTATAACCGTCTCTCAAAATATAGCTAATGTTTCTATATAAAAGATCCTCTTAAAAATATTACATAAAAATACACTTACTAAAGTCAACGGAAAGAATATCAAACATTAGGACACCTATTACGTGCAACGGATACAAGCACATTCATACATCAACCACATGAGCCATGCAAAAGCCTTATAAGGGAAGCATCATGTCCTTATTTGACAAGTGGATCACTTAAGGCTTAGGGAGGGAGTTGAGATAATTTCCCCAAATTCATATATAGCAAGTGAGGTCGACAGGATTCAAATGTGGGTCAACACAACTTGGAGGATTTCCAAATGGTCATTAAGGATATAGATTCTACCTACTAAATAGCTCTACTGCCTATTCAGTCACCTCCAAGCTAACCACCTCACTTCTCTGCTCAGAAATCTTTAGTAGCTTCTACTACTTTCTACAGTCATCACCCCGATTTTGTAACTAAGCATGCTAATTAGCCAAAAAGTTGAGCACATCCCTCTAGCACATCTTACTTGCTTATTGAAAGATTTGGTATGTGTTACTCTACTAAGAGATTAGATGCATTAATAAAATATAAGTTTCTTGAATTTTAGCAGTGGGAGGACTGCAAGACTGAGGCAAAGTTACTGGTTTTTCACTATTGGGTAAGACACCAAACTAGAGACTTCTAGCAGTTCTCATTAGTGTTGGTGACATTTTGTGACTTTCTGGATGACTTCATTGAAATTTGTCCTCAAGTTTTAGGTGATGGCTTGGTACGAGCTCCTGAATGGCTAGAGACTAGACTATTGCTACTGGTTGGCATTGCACAGCACAACACACCCTTCCAGCAAGGTCATGGTGAACAGTGGATGCAGATCCACATTTTAAATAGTGCCTCTTCCCCGGAGGGACCCAAATCCCCTCAGATCTGATAAGACCACCGATAGTTTCCTTGTTCTGTGGCTATGGCGGGTGAAGAGTCCACACTAGAGTCAGGGGTGTCCTACCTCTCCTGTTGTCTGTGTGCGCTGGCCTGCAGCCTTCAGAGAGTCTTCAATACCACTTCCTCCCATGAGAGTTTCTTTAGTTTAAACTAGATGTCCTTAACCAGGCTCTTGTAGGAATCAAACCCTGTGCTTAAACAACAGTTGTTTGTAGTTTCCTGTGCTTACCATATAATCCCAGGTCATGCACGTGTGCATGCTGAATCCCCTCCCTAAAATATCCTTCCCTCTTGCATTTCATGGTCACTTTTGCATTCTAGAATATTCCTACTTACCCTATAGATAAAGTCAGATTAGGATTAACCCCATTCCAACAGCATGGAGGGGTTGGAAGACCTTTTTTCCTTGTACTTGGAAGAGTTAAGTGGTCCACTACCTTGGTAGGATGGCCTAAAAAAAATTTTTCTCTGCAAGCCCAGAGGAAAGCATTGGAACCCAACCAGAGTCCCCACCAGGAACACTAGATAAGAAAGTGAAGGGAGTGGGGGATGGATGTTGAATGAAGCATGCACTATCTGCCATCATGATTGATACACAAAATCTGGAGTCATTTTTCAACACATATAATTCAAAGCAAAGTAAAAAAAAATTAAATGTACTATATCTTTAATAAAAGTATATTGGTTTGGGGAGATGTTGGAGCATTAGTGCAATTACAACCCTCTAAACAAATCTAATTGATGGTAGCTTGCATTTTTCTACACTACTTTCAAATATAGTATAATTTCAATTTGAATCTCCACTTTCTTTAAATTTAGCTCAAAGTTTCAATTGAATCACTTATGGCAATTTGCCATCATTCCTAACAGCATGGTTGTGATCTTTTTTTGAAAACTATTTCTAGTGACCTTGATCTGTTTAGGGAATTTAAAAGTATTCTAAGGAATATTTTTTAAAAATGTGCTTTGGTATGAATGGTCAGTTTTGTTAAATTTGTCATTTCCTTGTAACTTAATTAAATTTCATACTGCAACAAGTTAAACTGTTTTTATTAAAAGTCAACTTTTTGCTCCTCTCTGGAGAAATAGTCCTTCAGGAACTGGGAATGTGTCATACCAAAGACTCTTGGTATTTTCGATTTTATAAATTCTTCCACTTTTTTTTTTTAACTATGATTCCTGGCACAAAGCAGACAACAGGATAATGTTAACTGAAGTAAAATACTTGTTTATACTTTTGAAATGCCTCAAACTTAAAGTTGCAAGTATAATATAAAGATCAATTCTTTCAAAGTGTGTTGCTGGTGTGCCCTACTGTACCTGAAAACTTCAGTTTATGTAAGATAGTCTCTTACCTAATCACAGTCCCTTCATCCAAATCAGAGATTAATATTGACACATTCTTATCATTTAATCTTCAGGTCCCACTTAAGCTATGCCAATTATGTCCTTCATATAAAAAAAATACTAGCCATTAATCATGTAATGCATTTCATTGTCATGCCTTATTACATACTTTAGCCTAGAATAGTTCCTTAGTTTTTTCATGATTATCACAAGCTTGGCTCTTTTGAATATTACAGAACGTTACTTTATAGACTATCTGGGTTTATCTGTTATACCTTCATGATTCTAGATATGCACTCAAGAAGGAATACCACAGAAGTGATGTTGGGTCCATCTCACTGCATCCCATTAGGAGGCACATGGGTCTAATTTTCCCATCACTGAAGAAGTTTGCTTGAATCGCTCACCTAAGGTAGCATCTGTCAAATTTCTGTACTACAAATTTATCCTCTGTAATTAGTATTTATTTTATAGGTAGATATTTTGAAATGATATAAATGTTCTGTTTCCCATCAAACTCTCAATTTATTCATTATAGACCCATGGATTCCTATTTTATTTTATGAGTTAATTCATTCCATTACTATCATTATTTTGATGCTTCAAATTGTCCCATGTTTAGCCAGTTGGAGCCCTTATAAGTTGGTTCCTCTGTCCTTTTTCACCTGTCCCCAACATTCTTAGAGTACTTCCTTGCCTTCTGAAACAGTAAGATGGTCCAGGCTCATCTCCTTTTCCTGCTCCAGTCCTGGAACATGGTATTCAGAAACCAAGATTTAGGTGCTAGGCATGCTTATTATTGAGATATCATTGCTTGAGGTCCCCTCAGCAGAGCAAGCTAATGAATAGGTATGTGTGTGTGTGTGTGTGTGTGTGTGAGAGAGAGAGAGAGAGAGAGAGAGAAAGAGACATTAACAGCAATTTCATTCTACATTTATTTCTCTATTCAAATTATAAACCACAAATTCACAACAATAACTCAAATTCCACCCCAATCCTATAGGGTTTATTCTTGCTTTCTTTCCCTATTTGCAACTCTGTTCTCTGATAAAGGGAAACCTGGCTGCCATTGCCCTTAAATGAATGTTCTTATTTCATCAGTCCTTCTGTTTGTTGCAATAGCCCCTCCTGCAGCCACTCCCTCCTTCACAAAGATGTCTTTTTCACTCACTTGGGCTCTGATATCTCCCAACAGGCCCCACTTCTATGTGGCTTCCCTCTTCACTGTGCTCAGGTCCACCTTCCCATGCCAAACTGTCCCCTCTTGTGACTGCACTTCACAAACTGCTGGCTTTCAAATCCTGCACTAGGCCAGCCACTCTGCACAGGGAAGCCCTGGCCACCTCCACTCAGGGTGCTCCATCCCAGCACTGGGGAACCCACTGTGTATATTCACTTATCATCCTGTTCAGGCTTCAAGAACCACCTGGGTATCCTACATACATTGATGTTCCTCCTCTCTCTGTTTTCACAGCAAAATCCAGCTCTGTGGAACCATGGCTTCCCACTTCTTCCCCACTGCAAAAGAATACCTGTATTCCCTTTGGCTTTTGAATTGAATTGTTCGGAAAGGAAAGGAAAGAGAAAGAGAAAAGGAAAGCTGGAAGTATAACATTAAAACAACATTCAAATGACAATGAGGGATCCAGATGTAAGTACTAATGCAAAAACTGAAGGGACAGTTATATAAACAGAAATTTGGGGCCTGGCTAAATTTACATATTGGTAAGCAATAAAAAATAACAGCAATCATCAATATTATCCAGCTAGGTTCCTTGACACATTTTGTATAACAGGTATCTTATTACCATAATCTTAAAATGTAAGAATAATAAACTGCTCTTTAAAATAAAAGAACTTAGATATATAAATATTTTCTTGGACTTCTCACATTACATTCTGGAAAGTAAATCCACATTTTTTGAGCAAATATTTTAAAATATATATGTATACATTTATTTTCTATAAAAGAGTCATGGCTTATTCCAGATAGCAAGTTGAAAAGGTGGTTGTAGGACTGCTAAGCCACAGAGTCCAATCTGTGGAAGAAACAGAGGGTATGGCCCACTGTTGATGAGGAACACAAGAGACTGAGAGTGGTAAATCAAGCCACTTCTCACTGAAACCGTCACCATTTGCCATAGGTATTACAGGGCTCACAAGTTCAAAGACTTGGATAAATATAAAGGAGCCAAAGAGACAGAGACAGAATTGTCTCCCTAATCCTCTCTATTCCTGAAGTACCAAAGCCTATTTACACTGCAGTGGCCAAGATCTGGGAGGGACCTCACATTCTACACATGCCACAATCACTTCTGTAAGCTCTCTAATCTCCCCGCAGCACAGACAACTTGGACATCAGCGCACAAGAAAACTGCAAAGGAAGGGATCCCAAGCCCCTGAGCAAGAGCAGCTCCCAGGCATCACTAGAAAAGCAGTGGCAACATGGAGCGCCCCCACACATAGATCCAGGATTAAGCTAGAGACCATCCTTGCCCAGTTCCTCTTTAATGAAAAGCAGTATGATTTCAAAGTAGTCTCACTTTCTATTGACAAAGACACAGAAAAAAATTTGCTGGAAGTTTTTTATTGGCAAAATGTGCCTTCCACTTGGCCCCAACATTATTTGTATTGAGAACCTTACCTTACACCAGGAACACCACAGGTAAATCTCAGCAGGAAATTTATTTTTTTCAAAAAACCCATTCTTGAGGAGAGGTGGTTCAAGATGGTGGCACAGGAAGATCCTGAACTCACCTCCTCCCACAGACACAGCAAATCTATAGCTACATATGAAATAATTTCTTCTGAAAAAAGAACTGAAAAATAGCTGAACTGATCCTCCACAACAAAGGATAAAAGGGTCCCACTGAGAGGGGTAGAAGAGGTGGAGACACAGTCTTGCCAAAAACCCCATTCCAGGTATGATGCCCAAAACTGGGAAGGATCTCAAAAGGCTATGGTCTTTTCCCTGAGAGGCGAGCAGTTTATGTCCCCATCTCAGGCACCTCAACCCTCAGGAATTGCACAGAGATGAGTCCCCAAAACTAGTCTGGTTTGAAAATCAGTGGCGCTCATGTCCAGGAGAACCACAAAGCTATAAGGAAATAAGAATCCACTCTTAAAGGGCTCACACACAAATTCACTCTCCTTGGGACTCAGCACAAAAGCAGCAGTTTGAACAGTACCTAGACCATATGTGAAGGAGGTCACATTGCCAGTCTCAAAACCTCTACTGGAGAGTCAGGAGCCACTGGGACTCTCTCCGGAGATAGAAGCCTTGGTGGGAGCCACTTTTTAGTTCTCTTTCTATCCTTTTAGTGCTGGTGCTGGATGGTGCCACTTTGATGATCTCTCTCTAACCTGCTAGTACCAGTGGACACATCCTGACCTCTAATCCACAGCTGTAGCCCAGCCACACCTGTTGGAGCACCTGACCACCCTGTTTCAGCTGCAGCTTTGCCACAGCTAATGGTCACACTCAACCCACACAGGGGATGCTCCTTAAGCACCTGGCTCTGATGGACAGAAGAGCTGCTCTTTTGGGACTAAGGCACGTCTTCTATGTAAGGACACTCTTTTAAACTGGGAAAGATAGCTGTTTTGCCTAATATAGAGAAACAAATACAGAGAGTCAAGCAAAATGAGGAGACAGAGGAATATGTTTCAAACAAGAGCACAAGATAATACTTCAGAAAAATGCCTTATTGAAATGGAAATAAGTAATCTACCTGATAGAGAATTCAAAGCAATGGTCTTAAACATACTCAGTGGACTCAGAAAAATAGAAGAACATTATGAGAACTTCAACAAAGATACAGAAAATATGGGAAAGAACCAAAGAGAAGTCACAGAGCTGCAGAACATAATAGCCAAATTGAATAATAGTTGAATTGAAAAAATATGCTAGTGGGGATCAAAAACGAACTAAATGAAGCAGATCAGTTCAGCAACCTAGAAGACAGGGCAGTACAAATCACCTATATCAAAATTAAAAAAAAGAATTAAAAAAAAAACACAAGGTTTTATTTTATTTTTTTGAAGAAAAGAAAGAAATCTTAATGGGCCTATAGGGAAACATAAAGCAGAATATCAATCACATTATACAAGCCCCACAAGGAGAAGAGAGAGAGAAGGGAACAGAAAACTTTTTTTGAAAAACAGTGACTGAAAATTTCACTAACTTAAGGCAGGAAACACATTCAGGTCCAGAAGACACAGAGAGTTCCAAATAAGATGAAGAGACCCACACCAAGACATATTATATGTTAAAAGTTAAACAGAGAATCTTAAAAATAGCAAGACAAAGACAACTTGTTACATCCAAGAGAGATCCCCACAAGATTCAGCTTTTCAGCAGAAACTTGCAGGCCAGAAGAGAGTGGCATGATATATATTCAAAGTCCTGAGAAGAAAAAGAAAAAAAAAAAAGCCAAAAAAACAAAAAGCAAAGAACTTCCGACCAAGTATACTTTAACTGGCAAGGTTATATCATTCAGAATTAAAGGTATTCGAGAGACACAAAAGTTAAAGCAGTTCATCCCCACTAAAGAATCACTACAGAAAATGGTGAAGGGACTTTGTAAGTGGAAAAGAAAAAGCACTACTTAGTAATAAGGAAACACAAAAAAGTAAAAATATATTCATTAAAGCAAACATACAGTAAAGGTGATGGAATAACCACTTATAAAGCTGCTATGGAGGTTAAAAAATAAGGGCATTAAAATTAACTGTGTTTAAAATAATAAGGGATACACAAAGTACAAATATGTAAAATAATACATTAAAAAATACAACATGTAAAGGGGGTAAAAATGTCTAGTTGTTAGAATGTGTTTAAACTTCAGTTGCTATCAGTTAAAAAATATAGATACACTGCTATATGTGAACCTCATGACAATCACAAAGTAAAAATCTATAATACATCCACAAAAGACAATGAAGAAATGAAAGGAAAAATCAAAAAATGCTTTGAGACAAATGAAAATAGAAATACAACAGGGCAAAATCTACAAGGTGCAGCAAAGCAGTTCTAAGAGGATAGTTTATAGTAATACAGGCCTATTCCAAGGAACAAGAAAAGTTTCACATAAAAAAGATCTAACATTACACCTAAAGGAACAACAACAGCAAAGAACAAAGGCTAAAGTTGGTAGAATGAAGGAAAAGACAAAAAGTCAATAGAAAAGATCAGGAAAACCAATCGATAAACCTTGAGCTAGACTAACCAATAATAAAATGAGGGTGCAGTAAATAAAATCAGAAGTGAAAGAGAAGTTATAACTGATACCATAGAAATATAAGGAACATAAGGGACTACTACATACAACTATATGCCAACAAGTTGGACAGCCTTAGGAAAAAAATGGATTAATTTTTAGAAACATGCCATCTTCCAAAAATGATCATGAAGAAATTTTTAAAAATCTGAATAGACTAATTATTAGAAAAAGATTGAGTCCATAATAAAAAATCTCCCAACGAACAGAAGTCCAGGACCAGATGGCTTCACTGATGCATTCTACTAAACATCAAAGAATATTTAATACCTATACTCCTCAATGTATTTCAAAAAATACAAGAGGAGGGAAACCTTCCAAACTCATTTCATTAGTCCAGCATTACTCTGATACCCAAACCACACAGGCACCACAAAAATGAAAATTACAGGTCAATATCCCTGATGGATATAGATATAAACATCCTCAACAAAATAGTAACAAAAGGAATTCAACAACATTAAAAGTATCATAAAACATTATCACGTGGGATTTATTCTAAGGATGCAAGGATGGTTCAATATCCACAATCAATCAAGTGTTACACCACATTAGCAAAATGAAGGATAAAAATCACATGATCATCTCAACAGATGCAAAGCATTTGAGAAAAATTCAACATTCATTTATGATAACAACTCTCAACAAAAACGATGTAGAGGGAACATACCTCAACATGATAAAGGTCATATTTGACAAACCAACAGCTAACCTCATAAAAAAACATTGAAAAGCTGGAAGCTTTTCCTCTAAGAACAGGAACAAGACAAAGATACTCACTCTTGGCACTTTATTTAACACAGTATTGGAAGTTCTAGCCATAGCAGTCAGGCAAGAAAAAGAAATAAAATATATCCATATTGGAAAGGAAGAAGTAAAATTGTCACTATTTACTGATAACATGATATTGTATATAGAAAACCCTAATGAGTCCATCAGAAAAGCATCAGGATTAAAAAATTCAGTAAAGTTGCAGGATATACAATGTACAAAGTAGGTTGCATTTCTATACAGTAATATGAACTATCAAAGTTAAAAATCAAAAATAATACAACTGCATTTAAAACAGCATCAAAAAGAATAGAATACCTGGGAAAAAATGTAACATAGGAAGCAAAAGACCTGTATACTGAAAACTACAAAACACTGATGAAAGAAACTGAAGAAGACACAAATATCGAAAAGATATTCCATGCTCATGGATTGGAAAAATGAACATTGTTAAAATGTCCATTTTACCTAAAGCAATCTATAAATTCAGTGCAATCACTATCAAAATCCCAATGACATTTCCCATAAAACTATAGCAAATAATTCTAAAATTTATATAGAACCGCAAAAGACCCTGAATAGACAAAACAATTTTAAGAGACAGCAAAGATGGAGGTGTAATTGTTTATTTCAAAGTATACTACAAAGCTGTAGCAATCAAAACTGTATGGTACTGACATAAAAGCAGACAAATATATCAATGGAACAAAATATAGAGCCCAGAAATAAACCAATATATATAGGGCCAATTAATTTATAAAAAAGGAGCCAAGAATAAACAATGGGGAAAAGACAATTTCTTCAATAAATAGTGTTGGGAAAACTGGACTACTGTATTTAAAGAATAAAACCAGACCACTGTTTTACACAATACACAAAATTTACCTCAAATTGGGTTAAAGACTTGGATGTAAGACCTGAAACCAAAAAATCTTCTAGAATGGTAAGCTTCTTAACATTGATCTTGGCATTGAATTTTTGGATCTGACTCCAAAAGCAAAGACAACAAAATCAAAAATAAACAGAAGGAAATATACCAAACTAAAAAGCTTTTGCACAACAAATGAAACCATTAACAAGTGAAAAGTCAGTCTACTGAATAGGAGAAAATACTTGCAAATCATATGCGCAATAAGGGGTTAATATCCCTGGTTCTATAAAGAACCAAGACAACTCAAGAACAAGAACATAAAAAAAATTTGATTAAAAAATGGGCAGAGGATCTAAAGAGACATTTTCCCATAGAACACATACAGATAGCCCACAGGGACAGGAGAAGATCTTTCAATACCACTAATTATCAGGGAAATGTGAATCAAAACCACAATGACACAACATCTCACACCTGTTAGAATGGCTATCATCAAAAAGACAGGAAATAGTAAGTGTGGAGAAAAGCGAACACTTGTACCATGTTGGTGAAATGAAAATTGCTGCAGCCACTATGGAAAACAGTATAGAAGTCCATCAAAAGGTTCAAGATAGAATTACCATATGATTCAGCTACACCACTTCTGGGTATTTGTCTGAAGAAAAGGAAAATAATTAATTTAAAAAGATTCATGCACTTCAGTATTCACTGCAGCCTCATCTGCCATAACCAACGTACGGAGATATAAAAACAACCCAACACCCCCTGAGGGGTGCATATGTCAAGAAGATGTGAATGGACAGCAAGTCAGCCATAACGAATAAGGAAATCTTGCTTTCTGAGACAACATGGATGGACCTTGAAGGTATTATGCTAAGTAAAGTGAGTCAGACAGAGAAAAGCAAATACCATAAGATTTTGCTTACATGTGGAATATTAAAAAAAAAATAAACAAACAATACAAAAGAAAACTCACAGATACAGAGAACTGATTGATGGTCATTAGGGAGAAAGGGGAATGGGGAGTGAGCAAAATGGGTAAAGGGAATTAATTGTTTGGTGACAGGTGGTAACTAGAGTAATTGTGGTGATCACTTTGTAGTGTATACAAAAATTGAATTATTATTCTGTGCGCTTAAAACTAATCTGATATATCGGGGCGCCTGGCTGGCTCAGTGGGTTGAGCCTCTGCCTTCGGCTCAGGCCGTGATCTCAGGGTCCTGGGATCGAGCCCCGCGTCGGGCTCTCTGCACAGTGGGGAGCCTGCTTCCCCCTCTCTCCCTCTGCCTGCCTCTCTGCCTACTTGTGATCTCTCTCTGTCAAATAAATAAATAAAATCTTAAAAAAAAAAACTAATCTGATATACCCTTTTTACCTCAACAATAAAAAAACCTTCTCAAATATAGCTATATACCATCCATTTCTATCTGCTTTAACTAGATTTCTAAATTAAAAATAGCAATACAAACCAAGATTTGTACCACACCCTGACGATATAGAACACTTTATTTACAGCACCAACAATTTTTGACTCTAATAATAAGCAGCAGACACCTCTAGCCCTGAAAGAACACACTTTCCCAGACTATAAAATAAGAAGGTTCCCAGACAGTGACGTTTCTAATTATAGAGCAAACAGTAATCATATGAGTGCCAGATGAGTACTTCAAACCACATATCCTTTCTCAGGATAAACAACATGTAAGTAAAGGGCAGATGAGCCATGCCTGCATGTATAAGGGCTAAGAACGGATCAGTGGGACGTAAATTTAAAATCATACCAGTGATCCGCCTAGCAAAAATAGCATAGCATGCATTCGATCTGCCTGCCTGTGTTTATCACATTAAATTCTTTAAATCAAATCCATCTCTTATTATTTTGCCACACCTCTGGTGGATGTCATAATGGAGATACATGTTTAAACAGTATTGTCTACATAGAGAACTATTTATTTGCACTTCTCCATCCCTTCTCAAGTATAACACTGGCAACGTCTACGTAAGCCAGCAGCTCAAATTTTTGGTGAGCTTATTTTTATACTTTTTTCGTGTGTTGTTTGCTTCTGATTAATGAAAAAAAAAGAAGAAAAAAAATCCTCTGTATCTTCAATAGATAACAAATTTGCCACTAGTTCATTATAGATTTTATTTTCTGGCTTGCTAGCTTCTTAATTCATGGCACCAAAGAGCAGAAGGAAGATGAGTTTATGTAAGATTAGAGTGACATTTACACATTTCTCTCATGCAGATAGCAGTATAAAACATTTTAAATAGGAGTAACTGAGAGTTATTTTCTCCCTTCATTTGACATGCTGAAACATATCCAAGGCAATCTTCTATTCCCCAGTAGCTTCCATATCTGGCCAATTTCTAGATTCAGCAAGGCATCAGCTTTCCTACAAATATCGTTTTAGTTGATAACAGGTAAACAGGGAACTGTGTGCGGCCCTGACTATAGTGCATGCCGCAGAGCTTCAAAAGGTCCTAAAGGCAGCCTATTGTCTTGACTCAACTAAAGCTACGTAGTTTTCCACTTAGCAGTGTGAGCTTCTTAGTCACACTGCTTAGTTCTTACCAATACGAGCCAGATTGCAGCACGTCAGCCTCGGAAAAGAGACTACAGCCAGCTCATCCCACCCGTATCTGAAACCAAAGAATTTCTTTTCCAACATCCTTCAGCAGAAGCTAGTCTGTTTCCATTTCTGCACTTCTTGGACTGTGGACTTAAGATTTTACTATCGTCCCGTATCCTTTAATGGTTTTCTATTTTAAGCCATTAGAAATGAATTCTTTATAATGAGCCAGGAGTAGCCATTTGGTAATTTACATGTTCATCCTAGATCTGTCCACCAAAGCTAGAGATTGAATTTAGATCTTTTCTTCATGTAACGACATAATGCTCTCCATTAATCAGTCCTCACCACCCCCCACCAGCAGACCCCTTCTGCATCACGCCAAACCCTGCTGGTTCAACATGTGGGTTGAAGATTCTCAGCTTTGGATTTACAAGCAACACGATTCTGAAAAGTGTGATTTAGTCTCAGTTTTTTAAATTTAGTCTGGAAGAGATAAGCCTTGCTATAGCACCTTGCCAATCAGTTTTATTAAGAGAAATAAATAGTATAGAAAATCAATCCGCAAATAAATAATTTAAAAAACGGCAAAGCTTAATATCAAAAATGGGAATTTTGCAAAAAGAATAAAGTAGATTAAGCTTTCACACACTTGATTAAAGAGATAAAACAAAATCAGACCTTAAGTAAGAAATAGCTACAGACCAAGCACAGGTTTTATGGAACAACCATTGTCTAATGTGACTGAGATTCTAGAGAACATGAATAAAAACCTGGAAAAATGTGATGGGCCCAAACTAGTGCAAGAAAAGCTAAATACTTCCAGTGAAAATGTGTACATATAAAATAAAAGGAAATGGTTTGAATAAGCAGACTCAGAAGGTTATATAACTGAGCTCTTTCAACTTTTAAGGGACATTATTTGTATCTAAAAAAAAGAAAAGTAAAAGAAAAGAAGCTGCCCACTTCATTGTATTAATTGCAAATAAAACAGCGATAATCATTCCATTTCACTTATGAACATACATTAAAATCCTTATTTGGAATTATATATCATCAAAAAATAGGCTTTATCTCCAGGATGTAATGACAGTTTATTTTCTGAAAGCTCCCCATCAATGTGATCCAACATATGAATAAGCTAAAAAAGGGAATCACCTAATATCGCTTTCAACATACAAAAAATAATTCAGTAAGATTTAATACCCTTTTATGTTACAAGAAAAAAAAAAGAGCAAATCAGGTACAGAAGTCCTTAACCTGATAAAGGTAATATACTTTTATCTATAAAGGTATATTACCTGTATATTACCTATAAAACAGGTCTTAATTAATACAGAAATTCCAGAGAGCTACATTTTATTTTTAATTATTAATTTTTTAAATTTTTTTGGATAGCTACATTTTAACATTTGAAGTGATGAGCACTGGGTGTTACGTGCAACTAATGAATCGTGGAACACGACATCAAAAACTAATGATGTACTATATGTTGGCTAATTGAACATGATAAAAAAATCAATAAAATAAAATCTTAAAAAAAGAAACAGGAAAAAAAAAAAGGAAAAATCATAGATCATCATATTAACAAATACACCATGTCAGAGGAGTTTACAACCAGCAAGATGCTGGCTCTTTGGAACCAAAAAAAGGCTCCAAGTCCCCAATCATGACTCAGGAATCAGTTGTAAGCAGGTGGCAGGCAGCTTTCAGCACTGTCCGTTAGAAGACTTGCACAAAATAACTGTGTGGACTAGCTGGCTTCTTTTCTTCTTCTCATGTATGTAACTGCTAAAAGCCTAATAATTATCCTTGAAACAGAAGACAAAATGTTCCTAGAGAAGCCTACGCTGTGGGATTGAAGCTAGACAAAGAGGTAAAGCAGAGCCTTGGGTGATTCTAGACCTAGGGCACAGAGCAGAGAGGAAAGGGACAGAGGCCATCTCCATTCAGGTCTAAAATAGACTAAAATATCCTTGAAACAGCAAAGACCTTCTGCAGTGTCGTCATCATGACTGTGGACTTTGGGGTCAAGCCACCTGGGTTTGAATCTTCACTCTACCACTCACCATGTGACTCAGCAACTCAGTCTCTTGCCCCCAGCTCCTCATCCCTGCAATAGGCTAGTAACAATCCCTACTTTGCGGAATTACTGAAGGGACTAAATGAGCTAATAGAAGCAAAGCATTAGAACAGAAGGTAAACCTACCTGGTAACTGAACTCACTAACACATCCCAGAGGTCTATTACAGGATTTTGGTATGCATATGCCTACAAAATGGAATGGGGAATCCACACTGGCTCCCACCTTTAATTATTATAATAATTTATAATATCATAAATACTCACAAGCAAGCAGGGATCACCATATTTTTGAGATAAGCAAATAACATGATAAAGTAAGATCAAAACTTAAAAAGAGAACGGATCCTGAAAGAAACAGAAGAGAACTTTTAAAAACATGATTTGTAAACCTGGCATTGAGAGAGAAATCTGTACAAAAATTGTTGGGGTGCCAAGAAAGCAATAAGAGAATAAGAAGTTATTGCTAGAAATTAAAACTATGACAAATAGCCACATTAACAGAAGTATTGTTGAAGAGAGTGAACAGGAAAGAAAAGTGAATCAAGGGACCAGTGCTTCTCAAAGTCTCATGTGCATGTGAATGATGAGAGGATGTTGAAATACAGTCAGGGTCACCAGGTCTGGGGTGGAAGCTGAGATGCTACATTTCTAACAAACTTCCAAGTGACATTAATGTTGTTGGTTCACATTTCACACTTCCAGGGGTAATGATCTAAAAGATAAAGTCAAGAAATTTTTCAGAGTTGGTGGAAAAAGACAAAGAAGTAAAAAATGAAAACAGATTAAAAAAAAATAAGAGCTAAATAAAAAGTAACATAAGTCTGACAATAGGTAGAAGAAGGTTGAATTTGCTCTCTGCTTGAGCCAGGACACCTATCTTCTCCTGCCCCCAGTAGATTGAATGATGCCCACCTGCATTGAGGAAGATGAGCTTCTGTGCTCAGTCTACCCAGAAATAATGTTTTACCAGTTATCTGGGCATTTCTTAGCTCAGTCAAGTTAACACATAAAATTAAATACCATAATAGGAAAATAAAATTACCCACAGATGTACCCCAGCAAGATCAAACAAACAAACAAACAAACAAAAAATCAAGGGTAAGAAACTGGACCTAACACAAGAGTCTATAAGAAGTAACAGATACAAATTTGAAGAGGAAATCAAATGAGTCCATAAAAATGTCTTTAAGGAGAGGCATCTACGTGGCTCAGTCAGTAAAGTGTCTGCCTTCAGGTCATGATCTCAGGGTCCTGGGATCCAGCCCCTTGTCTGGCTCCCTATTCAGTGGGGAGTCTGCTTTTCCTTCTCCCTCTGCGCTTCCCCCTCACTCATGATCTTTCTCATGTGCTCCCTCTCTCTCTCTCTCCAATAAATAAAAAAAA
>PISX010022445.1:0-31735 GCA_004024625.1 Mellivora capensis | reverse complement strand
GGCTCAGTTGGTTAAGTGGCTGCCTTCGGCTCAGGTCATGATCCCAGCATCCTGGGATCAAGTCCCACATCGGGCTCCTTGCTCGGCAGGGAGCCTGCTTCTCCCTCTGCCTCTGCCTGCCACTCTGTCTGCCTGTGCTCGCTCTCTCGCTCTCTCTCTCTCTGACAAATAAATAAATAAAATCTTAAAAAAAAAAAAAACTCCTCAAACTCAACACACACAAAACAGATAATCACGTCAATAAATGGGCAGAAGACATGAACAGACACTTCTCCAAAGAAGACATGCAAATGGCTAACAGACACATGAAAAAAATGTTCATCATCATTAGCCCTCAGGGAGATTCAAATCAAAACCACATTGAGATACCACCTTACACCAGTCAGAATGGCCAAAATAAACAAGATAGTAAACAAGTGTTGGAGAGGATGTGGAGAAAGGGGAACCCTCTTACACTATTGGTGGGAATGCAAGCTGGTGCAGCCACTTTGGAAAACAGTGTGGAGATTCCTTAAGAAATTAAAAACAGAGGAGGGCACGTATTGCGTGGATCACTGGGTGTGGTGCATAAGCAATGAATTTTGAAACACACACAAAAAAACGTAATTTGATCTAATTTTAAAAAGAAAGAAATTAAAAATAGAGCTACCCCATGACCCTGCAATTGCACTACTAGGTAATTACCCCAAAGATACAGATGTAGTGAAAAGAAGGGCAATCTGTACCCCAATGTTCATAGCACCAATGGCCACAATCGCCAAACTGTGAAAAGAGCCAAGATGCCCTTCAACAGACAAATGAATACAGAAGACATGGTCCATATATACAATGGAATATTATGCCTCCGATCATCAGAAAGGATGAATACCCAACTTTTGTATCAACATGGACAGGACTGGAGGAGATTATGCTGAATGAAATAAGTCAAGCAGAGAGAGTCAATTATCATATGGTTTCACTTACTTGTGGAGATTAAGGAATAACACCAAGGACATTATGAGAAGGAAAGGAAAAGTGAATTGGGGGAAATTGGAGGGGGAGACAAACCATGAGAGATTGTGGACTCTGAGAAACAAACAGGGTTTTGAAGGGGGGCCGGTGGGTTAATTAAGCTTGGTGGCAGGTATTAAGGAGGGCAAGTATTGCATGGAGCACTGGGTGTGATGCATAAGCAATGAATCTTGAAACACTGAAAAAATAAAATTAAATTAAAAAAAAATGGGGGGCAGACCCAAAACAAAGGAAAAAAAGGGAAACATTTTTATTATATAATGACCTTGAAAAAATATCACAGCTAATAATATGCTTATTGTTTTATTATGTTCAGTAAGCCACTGTATAGTACATCATTAGTTTTTGATGTAGTGTTCAATGATTCATTAGTTGCATATAGCACCCCAGTGCTCATCACAACACATTTTGTTGTGTTTTTTTTTTACTTGACAGAGATCACAAGTAGGCAGAGAGGCAGGCAGAGAAAGAGGAAGGGAAGCAGGCTCCCGCTGAGCAGACAGCCTGATGTGGGGCTAGATCCCAGGACCCTGGGATCATGACCTGAGCCAAAAGCAGAGGCTTTATCCTACGGAGCCACCCAGGCACCCCAACATATTTTGTTATTTTCATTGTCACTTACGATGCTGTCTTCCTATGTATGGATTCATACAAAATAGCAATATGCTCTTAGGAAATTCAAAAAAAAAAAAGAGAAAAAGATTCAGACACTAAACCAACTGAGACACCCAGGCACCCTATAAAAGACAAAACAAAATTGAGACGTCTTTATAGATTGCTTACTTGTGTCTAATTCTCACTCAGCTTTGAAGAAAGTAAACTTAGAAAATGTAGTCTATGTATTATGTGAATACATATACACATGTTTCAAAGTGTATATATAACACTTTTATCATTTACTGCTTTAACTGACTTTTCCAATTAACTGAGAAACTATTGATTCTGATTGTGCCAATAGAGGGATTTTACTCTATTTACATTTTTAAATATTTTGTTTATTATGTTTTCATATAATATATACATATTCATATTTGTATGACAATTTGTATGACTGAGTTCAAATCACAGTTCCACCAATGACAAGCTAGATGACAATACACTTAACATCTCTGTGCCTTAGTTTCCTCATAAAGATAATATTAGCATTTACTTTATAGTGTTATGCCAGACAGATAAATTATGCTATTGTAGTTAGGTAAACCTCTAGAACAGTTTCCCAATTCAGCCTATGAACAACCTAATGCCATAATTATAAATAAATCAAGGAAATGGATTCCATCCCTTCTATCTTCTATTTTATACTCTTTACCAGGAAGTTTTTTCTTAATGCCTTCCTTAAATATATCCTTTTATAATTTAAACTCATTTTCTCAGGGTGCCTGGGTCGCTCAGTGGGTTGGGCCTCTGCCTTCTGCTCGGGTCGTGATCTCAGGGTCCTGGGATCGAGCTCCACATCGGGCTCTCTGCTCGGCAGGGAGCCTGCTTTCCCCTCGGCAGGGAGCCTGCTTTCCCCTCTCTCTCTGCTTGCTGCTGCCTACTTGCGATCTCTGTCTCTGTCAAATACATAAATAAAATCTTTAAACATTTGCTCAACTCTATTTTAAACACAAAGCTCACGGGATTTGACAAGGGCTCCAGAGACAAACTCTTGATGTCAAAGGTACTGATTAAATGTTTAGTGAACTACATCATTACAGTTAAAATAGTACTTTGGGTATACTTGAATATTCCTTAATATGATAGTCGGGGTTTTTTAGAGAGGGAAAGAGAGAGAGGAGAGACAGAGCACAAGCAAGGGGGAGAAGGGCAAAGGGAGAGAGAGACCCTGAGGTAATGACCTGAGCCAAAATCAAGAGTTGGAAGCTTAACTGAATGAGCCACTCAGGCACCCCAATGATAACTTTTTTAAAAATAAAATAAAATAAAAATAATATATAGTAATAGGATGTGTACAAAATTAAATAGTATCTTAAAATATTTTCAAACATAAAAAAGATTAAATAGTATCTCAACACTACATAAAACTTAGTAAAATTATAATTTACTAATACTTGAACACCTGCTTTGATCATATTTTTTCAGTTTTTTCATATTTATAAAAATTCATATAGAAAGGATTTTTAAATGATGTATTAGATCATTTATGTGTATTTGGGCTTGCAGTATACACCTTACCCTCACTCCCAGTCCTTGAATCACAAGGGTTATTACAAAGCAAAAGAACAGATGAAGTTCAAATACTTCTGAAATCATAAAAAATGTATTTCTGAGTAGACTGACAGTGCTTTTACCTTTAAATGTAAGTAGATATCAAATTTTGAGTGAGCATTATTATGACTCTCAGAAAATCAGTTTTTAAAAGACTTGATGAGACTATAAATTTCATTGCAAATAAATGGTAGCGATGTATAAACAAGACTACAATGCCATCTTTACTGAAATTTGAAAGTCATATATAAATGATCAAAGGATTAGCTAGAAAATTCCTAAATCAGATAACGTCACTCCATCACTGAGCACTTATTTAATATGAGAACACATGTAAGAAGCAAACACTACTGCATAAATGAACAATGTAAAAATCACATTCTGTACTTCCAAAGGATGTGTAATAGATCATAAACAACCTATGTATTTGTTATTAATGATGGAAATTTATTTGTAATAATGCATAAAATGTTTTGGGTGCTGAAAATATTAAATGATAAAAATTTTTCAGTTTTGTTCTGTATTGCCTGAAGAATAAGAACATTACAAACTTTCTACCATACTCTACCAAAGAATGAGAAACTAAAGAGACTCTGATGATCATACAAATAATTTATCATAGATAAAGTAAAGACCACAAACATGAAATAACTTGACTAAATTAGTAACAAAAATAAGACCTCTTTTTTTTTTTAGAGATTTTATTTATTTATTTGGCTGACAGAGATCACAAGTAGGCAGAGAGGCAGGCAGAGAAAGAGAGAGGAGGAAGCAGGCTCCCCGCTGAGCAGAGAGCCAGACTCTCGGGGCTTGATTCCAGGATCCATCCCAGGACTCCGGGATCATGACCTAAGCTGAAGGCAGAGGCTCTCACCTACTGAGCCACCCAGGCGCCCCAAAAATAAGTCCTCTTGTTAAACATGGTGTGTTGGATACTGATATTTAACACACCTCCCTTCTGAAAACATCACTGAAATGACAGGAATGAAAGAAAGTAAAAAGTACATAAATCCAAAGGGACAGAAGAAAAGGAAATGATGGCAACAAAATTTTGGAAATTTAAAAGCTAACAGGAAAATGGCAACTAAAAAGAACAAAGAGCAAACCTATGGTGGCAATAGGGCAAAGCCCAGAAGCAGGCTGATTCTGACTGTAGAAGCCTAGAATCCCTCTCAAAACAGGAGCTCAAACAAAGCTAAAAGCAGGACTGGATGAGATTGCATAAGCAAAATGTACTCTTCAGAACACCTCCCTCAGCTCACACAACATGGAAACTGCTCTTTCTCCCATCTTGGCAAAAGACCAGAGATTTACTTTCTAGAAGTTTTAAAACATTTGCCGTGATATATTATACGACCCCAAAACCTCAGTAGTTTTGTACAATGATAGTTTATTCCTATTCAGATGGACAACACTTTAAGGCAGCTATCCTCCACATGCTGGCCATATCAACATGTGGTTAACATAACTGAATTGATACACATCTTCTGTGGTAGGTTCAGTTTTGAAAATATTTTGCACCAATTTGTCATACATTTTTATTCAAAATACATTCTTTAAAAAACAAATATTTTGTGGGGTGCATGGGTGGCTTAGTCAATTAAGTGTCCGATTCTTGATTTTGGTCAGAACTCGGTTACAACCCTGAGATTATGAGAGTAAGCCCCATGTCCGGCTCCACACTGAGCATGGAGCCTGCTTAAGATTCTCTCTCTGCCCCTCCTCCCCTCTCAGAAAACAAAACAAAACAAATATTTTGCTACTCTTTTTTTTTTAAGATTTTATTTATTTATTTCACACACAGAGCACAAACAGGGAGAGCAGCAGGAAGAGGGAGAGGGAGAAGCTGGCCTCCTGCAGAGCAGGAAGCCCAACATGGGGCTCAATCCCAGGACCCTGGGATCATGACCTAAGCTGAAGGCAGATGCTTAACCTACTGAGCCACCTAGGCACACCCTTTGTTATCATTATTCCTTACTGAATCTCAAAGTCCCAGAAATTTCTTACTAAAGTTAGGGAGTTAACTTAGTTATATGATACCAATACCCATAGTGAACAACAAAATATACCTATATTCATCTGTGTATTCTGAATATATCTTATACAACCCGTTACCTCCTATTCTAAATTATAATCTTTATTTTCTCTTCTCATATTCTTGTGTGAGAAAATGTTTGTATAATACTGGTAGTGCCTATCTAACATGATCTATCCCCAAAAGTCTACAGAAGATTTGATGGGTTAGTCACTTATTTCTAGGAAACCACTTCCCTGCTGCTAAAGGAAATGATCTATGTACTATACAACCACTCTGGGGGGAAAAACAGATCTATAAAACTCATTGGCATACACCAGCATGACTGCCAAATATATTTAATACTTTAAAATGCTTTGAAAATGATTTAAAAATAAGATCCTTTGTTTATGCCAAATCATTAAAGTAACTCTAATTTTATCCACAAATGTCAAGAAGAGGCAGAAAACCAGTCTCAGTCATAGCCTTACAGCCAAGGAACTTTGGTATATTGTTATCACTTTTACCTTATCACTAAGATAACAGAGCTGATCTATCTAAAATACTTCTTTCTAAAGGCAAACCAATTCTGCAGTTTTTAACAACTAAATGGCCAAGCTGACATATCTTTGGAGAGATTCAAATGACCCATTATCCTAGTCAGAAAACAAATCAAATACATTTTTCAGTGCTTCTAGAAATATAAGCAGCTATGTAAAATAGCAATGTAACAACAAATAATGGTGAGCATTTTGTGTTCGGTGTCATTCATCTAAAATTTGACAGGGACATAACAGCATGTAAGGTAACAAAAATCCAGGAATTTCTACCGAGCTCATACTTCATTCAATACTACATAGGTACTGTGAACTTGAAAGTCATAGAATTTCTCACATCACAATGTAACTTTTTAAATGTGTTTAACAAATATTTCATTGTGTTTTGTTATGTTCCTAGCACTATACTAAACGCTTACAAATACCAACTCAATTAATTCCTAAAATAATTATAGGTTAATAGGCAGAATTGGAACACTCAAGTCTAACAACCACACAAATCCTCTTAATCACAAAAATAACTGAGACTATGTGTATAAATATAACCAAAATAACTGACTCCTTTTTTCTTTTTAATAATAAATCGGGGCTATACCTGGTCTTTCAATCACTAACGTCAGGGAAGTAATTTTGATCATTTATTTAACAAAGAAAATATATGCCAAGACTCAAAGGCAAGAAATATACTCTTTTGCTATATGCTTACTCACATTGCTTAAAACAATGTCATCAATTTTGTAAATATATTAAGAGAAAATAAGAAGATACACCTATCTTTGGACAATAAGAAGTTTCTTTTAAATAATTTAGAACTACAAAATCCAGAGAAAATAAAAATAGCTTGAACTTATTCTCTAAGTTCTCTAATCATTCTTGAATCAAGGATGCATTCTGAATCAAGTTTTTATCTGCCCATTTATCTAGTCTTTTTCTAAGCATACTAAGAGTACCAACAGATAATTTCAATGTATTCCTCAGGAGGGAAGGAGGAAATAAGAGAACTGAAAGGTCATTTAGTCAATTTCCTGCTCAAGCATTTTATTTTCCCTATATTTTCCAGGGCTTTGCAAAGCTACAAATAGAGACATTTCGTCACCAGAATGAACCCTTTCCGCCAGATGATATAGAGCATTTCTGGCTAAATAAAAATATATTTACTGGGGCGCCTGGGTGGCTCAGTCGTTAAGCGTCTGCCTTCAGCTCAAGTCATGATCCCAGGATCCTGGGATCGAGCCCTACATCGGGGTCCCTGCTTCTCGGGAAGCCTGCTTCTCCCTCTCCCACAACTCCTGCTGTGTTCCCTCTCTCACTATGTCTCTCTCTGTCAAATAAAATCTTAAAAATATATATATATGCATTTTTTTTGGTTTTGGTTTTTAAATTGAAATATAACTGATAAAACATTTTGCTCATTTTAGGTGTACAATTATTTGATATATGTCTATACTGTGAAATGATTACAAGTTTAGTTAATATCCATCACCACACATAGTTACAAATTTTCTTTTTGTGATGAGAATCTTAAGATATATTCTCTTAGCAATTTTCAAACATACAACATAGCAATGTTAACTATAAACATCATGATGTAAATTATATCCCTGAAGTAGATTTAAAAAAAAAAAAAAAGAAAGAAAGAAAAGGACTTCCTGCATGCCTGCATGAAGCAAAAGAAAGAATGATCCAAATCTTTGCTTTCCTGATCTAATCAGATTTCCACTCACAACGGCCCTGCTTCCTCTGACTGGTTTCACTGTTAACATGAGTATTTCTAAATCATATACATCTAGGATGATCACACATTATCAGAACCACCCAAGAAACATCCGGAAAAAACTTTGGTTCTACAGTTGTAAAAATCTTTCCAATCCCAATCCTCTGTAACTCCTATCCTAGTTTCTTAAAATACTAGAAGTAGAAAATACAAAAGAACTACATATTAATACCAGACTATATTTTGTGATATGTACACAAAAACGTTTCTTTCTCAAGCAAGCCACAGCATCTGAAATTCCCATTTAGAGGAAGTTCTTGAGTGCCTAGATAATGCCAGAAAAGTGCTGTAATGATAATTATATATATATGTATATATATGTGTGTGTGTGTGTGTGTGTATACAATTAAACCTAGAAATAAACCTATACTTTTCTTATTTTTCAAAAGAGAAAATAAGATTCAGAAGCTATCACACATGCCCAAGATTACAGAGCTTAACTGCGCTACTACTCAAATCCTCAACTATGTAAATACACTGCCTTAGTTCCCAAGGAGACTTAAAGGAACAAAGGATGATTGTGCATCAACGTAAAATAATGGATTAATTTCCAAGAAAAGAGGACAAGACAGAGCTGTGAGGGAAAAGGAGATAAGACATACACTTTAAGTGTAAAGAAGGCTGATCTTTGGGATAGCGGCTGCCTGATGCCCTGCTCAGGGAGAAGAGGCTCTGACGGGTTGTTACTGATGAAGTAAAATCAGTTAGGAATAGTAATGAGCCAAGTTGAAGAAAGGCAAGTTACATATATAAGTAGCTTTCACATGGGGTGCCTGGGTGTCTCCGTCAGTTAAGCATCTGCCTTAGGCTCAGGTCAAGAGCATCTGGCTCCCTGCTCAGTGGGGAGCCTCCTGCTTTCCCTGCTAGTGTGCTCTCTCTCTCTCTCTCTCTGTCAAATAAATAAATAAAATCTTAAAAAATAATAATAAGTAGCTTTCACAGATTAACCTAGACCTATAATGGTAGTCATACCATTTGTAGTACAGTCTTAGTTGGTACTTTTATTTCTTCCAGCTAAAGGCCTTGTTTCTTTTCCTCAAAACATATAAAAGAAAGAGCACGTGTCTTCTTGCAACTTCAGTACTTGCTCAAACACATCCAAATGTGACATCAATTAACTCACCCTATGTAGACATTTAAAGGATTATCAGTTTCCCAACACCATTTGTCAAAGAGACTTTTTTCCATTGGATATTCTTTCCTGCTTTTTCATAGATCAGTTAACCATCAGTTGTGGGTACATTCCTAGGTTTTTTCATTCTGTTCCATTGATCTATGAGTGTGTTTCTGGGCCAGTACCATATTGTCCTGATTACAGCTTTGCAATATACCTTGAAGTCCAGAATTGTGATGCCTCCACCTTTTTCTTTTTCAGGACTGCTTGGCTATTCCAGATCTCACTAAATTACTCCTGAAACCAATGTTACACTACATGTTAACTAACTAGAATTTAAATAAACATTTGAAAAGAAACCAGAGTTAAGTAGGTAGATTTACTGAGGCCATGTAATGAAGCCTTTAATAGATAAAGTAAATAAATAAATAAAGGAGTATCAGAAATTCTCCTGTTTTAAATCATGAAATGTTTCTTGAGTGATTAAAAAAAATCAACAAGTTTTAGGTCTACCTCTGTGCTCTTTAAAAATAAGTTCAAATATAAAATATCATTCCACTCAGTTCTATCGTGCTGAAATGCTTCAGAAACTTCCAAAGTAATACCTCTGTGTCACCGTATTATCTCCTCACAGAAACTATAGATTTTATAGTAGCTGAGAAATATAAAAATACAAGACAGCATTTGAAAAACTAAGGTATTTTTTAATTATTTTCTAGTGGGTATAACTTCTTATATAATTTTCTATTTCTTTCTTTCTTAAAAGAATAATTTCATGATATACTTAAGGAGTGAAGAGTTGGAGGAAAGCTAGAGATCATCTGTTAAATCTCCCACCTCTAGATATAACTGTATTTTTTTCATTTAAATTTTAGTCTCTAGAGATCATCTGTTAAATCTCCTGCCTCTAGAAATAACTGTATTTTTTATTTAAATTTTAGTTAGTTAACATACAATGTAATATTAGTTTCTGGAGCAGAATTCAGTGATTCATCACTTATATACAACACTCAGTGCTCATCACAAGTGTCCTCTTTAATACCCATCACCCATTGAGACCAATGTCCACTGTCCTCCCTCCATCACCTTCAGTTTGTTCTCTATCGTTCAGAGCTACTTACGGCTTGTTTCCCTCTCTTCTTTTTTTTTTTTTCCATTCCCATTTGTTTATCTGTTATCTTACTTAAAATCCACACATGAGTGAGACCATGCGGTATTTGTCTTTCTCTACCTTATTTCACTTAGAATAATATATTCTAGTTCCAACCACATCCTTGTAAATGGCCAGATTTCATTCTTTTTGATGGCTGTAATAGATATAGATATAGATATAGATATAGATATAGATATAGATATAGATATAGATATAGATATCACATCTTCTTTATCCATTCATCAGTCAATGGATATTTGGGCTCTCTCCATAGCTTGACTACTGTTGATATTGCTGGTGAAATGGATATATGTACCCCTTTGAATCTGTATGTTTCTATCCCTTGGGTAAATAACTAGAAGTGCAATTGCCGGATCATAGGGTAATTCTATTTTAACTTTTTGAGGAAACTTCAAACTGTTTGAGGATCATAGGGTAATTCTATTTTAACTTTTTGAGGAAACTTCAAACTGTTCTCCAGAACATCCAGAGTAGTAGCATCAGTTTGTGTTCCCACCAACAGTGCATAGGGTTCCCCTTTCTCAGCAACATATGTTGTCTCCTGTGTTGTTAATTTTAGTCATTCTGACAGGTGTAGGGTGGTATCTCATCCTGGTTTTGATATTTTTTTTTCCCCTCATGATGATTTATATTTCCCAGACACTTTTCATGTGTCTATAAGCCATCTGGATGTCTTCTTTGAAAAAGTGTGTCTATTCATATCTTCTGCCCATTTCTTAGCTGGATTATTTGGTTTTGGGGTGTTGAGTTGGGTAAGTTCTTTATACATTTTGGATTTTGGATCACTTTTGTTTTTGATTCCCTTCCCTCAGGTGACATGTGTAATAAGTTGCTAAGCCAATATCAAAGAGGTTTTTGCCTGTGTTCTCCTCTAGGATTCTGATGGTTTCCTGTCTCACATTTAGATTTTTCAACCATTTTGAACTTATTTCTGTGTATGGTATAAGAAAGTGGTCCAGTTTCATTCTTCTGCATGTTGGTATCCAGTTTTCCCAACACCATTTGTTGAAGACTGTTCCTCCCCCCTCCCCACTGGATATTCTTTCTTGCTTTGTTGAAGATTAGCTGACCATAGAGTTGAGGGTCCACTTCTGGGTTCTCTGTTTTGTTCCACTGACCTATGTGCCTGTTTTTAATGCCAGCACTATACTGTCTTGATGACTACAGCTTTCACTATTACTATTTAATATAGTACTGGAAGTCTTAGCCACAGCAACTGGACAACAAAAAGAAAATAAAGGCATCCAGATCAGCAAGGAGGAAGTCAACCTGTTCACTATTTACAGATGGCATGACACTCTAGAAAACCCAAAAGACTCCACCAAAAAATTGCTAGAACTAATACATGAATTCAGCCAAGTCGCAGGATATAAAATCAATTTACAGAAATCTGTACATTTTTATACACCAATAATGAAGCAGCAGAAAAAGAAATCAAGGAATCCATCCCACTCACAACTGCACCAAAAACTGTAAGATATCTAAGAAAAAAACTAATAGAAATGGGAAAACATTCCATCCTAATGGATTGGAAGAACAAACATTGTTGAAAAGTCTATACTACCCAAAGCAATCTAAACATTAAATGCAATCTCTATCAAAATACCACCAGCATTTTTCACAGAGCTAGAACAAACAATCCTAAAATTTGAGCCACAAAAGATCCCAAATAACAAAAGCAATCCTGAAAAAGGAAAACAAAACTGGAAGCATCGCACAAAATAAGTCGGTCAGAGAAAGAAAAATACCATATAATTTCACTCATATGTGGAATTTAAGAAACAAAACAGATGAACAGAGGGGGAAGGAAGGAAAAATAGAATAAGATAAAAACAGAGAGGGAGACAAACCATAAGAGACTCAACTATAGGAAACAAACTGAGGGTTGCTTGAGGGAAGGTGGATGGGGTTATGGGGTAACTGGGTGATGGATATTAAGTACAGCACTTGATGTAATAAGCACTGGGTGTTATATGCAACCGATGAATCACTAAACTCTACCCATAAAACTAATAATGTACCATATATTAACTAAATTGAATTCAAATTTTAAAAATTTTTAAATAAAATAATACTTGTCCATCAGTAACCACACAATTTTAAAAAACTAGAGGGATCATAATTCCAGATTTGAAGCTACAGACATAACTGTATTTTTTTAAAGATTTTATTTATTTATTCAAGTGAGAGTGAGTGCAGGCGAGCTGAAGAGAGAGAAAGAGGGAGAAAGAATCTGAAGCAGACTCTGTGCCGATTATATAGCCAGACACAGGGCTCAATTCCACAATCCTGAGATAACGACCCCAACCAAAACCAAGAGTCAGCCACTTAACTGAGTTACCCAGGTGACCCCATAACTGTATTTTTAAAGCAGTTCTGTAAAACAATCCATATTAAATATAAATACCACCAAATATTGGTATGATTTCTATATGGCACTAACACCACTAGAAAGAAGTGCAATACCAACATAAGGATAAATTTTCTTTTCACATTTTATTTTCTTTTAGCTACTGTAACAATCAGTTGTCAATCTGAGGCTGATAGTGGTAATAACTGTAATGGCTTAAACTGCAATGTTCTTAAAATCATCTATGATCTGTTACTTACTAGGCAGTAGACTGGCCAAGCTATTTAACTACCTAAGTATCACATTCCTCATTATAAATATAATGATAATACCTTCCTCACAGTAGGTTTATATGTATTAAGTAAGTTGCAGAATTCAGCATATGTTCAGTGCAATGATTCTTGTACTAATATGATTATGCATATGAAATTGCTGTGTATGTTCTAAAGTTCTAGAAAAGTGGTAATATTAGCATCACTGACATAGATTAATGTTATATCCTCTTACGATAAAAATCTCAAATCTAGCAGGGTTATTTGAGAACTAAATGAAATAGCACATGTGAAAAATGTTTAGCACAGAGCAAGCTCTCAATAAAAATTTGTTTAAAAATATGCAAGTGAAAACTCCTGAGTAGCCAGGGAGATTTAGTATACTACCTAATCTAAACAATTATATATATATGACTACAATATTTACTTATAATAATCTTTCATTTATAGGACATTATGCAGTATATTAAAATCATCAATTATTAATGTTTTGAGTTCAAAGACCCCTCATGTAATGTTATTAGGACTAATATAATGTGAATTTCCCTTGCAGGACATTAGTCTTAGTATATATTTAAAAAATACATATGTATATAATTGTATATATATATATATGTTATTGCTTTCAATATATCTATTCAAATAATTTTTAGATGTGTACATATGACATAAAATCTATTCTAAAAATGAATATTTTGCAATCTTCATAATAATCAGAAATTTTATATACCCCAATTTTTTAAAACCTTTAAATAAATGATTCATTTTTACCTCCAGCTTACTCTTTACACAACATATATCTATCCTTACATTCAACCGCATATACTTTCATTGACATTATCTCCACTCCTGGTTCTCTCAGAATCAAGTTTCAAATATCTAACTGCATTCTCATCATGCCCACATATTACCTCAAATTCACTGTGCCTGAAATAAACCTATCCTTCCCACAACAATACCATTCTCCCCCATTTCCTTCCATTTCTGTCACTGAATCACCAAGTTTGAAAACTCAAACCTTTTTTGATCCCTTTTTCTCTCCTCTGAGTATAGATGGGAGAGCAAAGAATTTTGGAGTCAACTGTATCTGGGCTAGTCCTGTTCTTATTTCTTAGTAATTGTGTGAGCTTAAGTTATTATACCATTTCTGAACTTAAACTTCCAAGTCATAAAAATAGAAATTCATCTCAATTACCTTGTAAGATTTTTATAAGGTTTAAACATAATGTATTTAAGGTGCTTAATAGATAGTGAGCATGCATAAATATTGATAAAGCAACTTCTCTTCCTTCAACACATCTAGTCATCAAGAACTACAGATCCTTACTTTGAAACATCCCCATTGTCACAACTGTTCTGGGTCCTTCTCATTTAAATTCTAAGTTCCAGATCTCATCTACTTCCTTTATCCACCTTGGGAAAATGGCCACAAAAAAGCCAGTCTGTCCAGAGGCCTCTGCTAACCTGGCATACTAGCTCTCAATAGCATTTAATCTATTTTCCACCAATTTGGAATCCCAAAATTGTTCACTCCTTCTTCATCCCTGTGATCCTTACAATTCCCTTATAGGTTTCCTCTGAGAGTAAATTTGATACAAATCCTCCACAGTCTCATCCTTCCCTTTCTTACACACTTCTAATTACTCTGCCACTCAGTCTAGCTCCCCATGTCACCCTATCTTGTAACACTAAGATAATGTCTAGGACTGGACCTCTTAAAAATTCACTCCAATGTTCCCATACTCTTAAATAAATGTCCCCACCATCTCCTTACTCTAAAATCTGACTCCCGAGATGGCACTATTACTCTTACAGTCCTCTTAAGGAGAGACTGCTCATTTTTTCTTGCTCTAGAAACTCCAGGATGAGAGGAGGACCAATATTCTCAGCCCCATGTTTGCTTACAGATCATTACTATTCCAACCGTATTCAAAAACGCACTCTCTTTGGGACGCCAACTCATGAGACTAAAAATCCCCTTCTCTAAGATAGTAAACTGCTATAGGATTCCTTGTCAGTTCTTTACTGAGTGCTGAGAATACAACAATGAATAAGGCAAATATAACAGATGCTTGGGTTCCGAAATGAAGATGTGCAACAAAACTACAACTGACCCCCACAGTGGACAAGTACTGGAAGCAAGAAATAAATATTTGTTGAGTGAGATCTTGCAGTTTGCAACACAGATGGATATAAAGGGTATTATGTTAAGTGAAATAAGTCAGAGAAAGGCACATACCATATGATTTCACTTATGAATGGAATCTAAAACTGAATGGAATCTGTGGAATGGAATCTAAAAAACAAAACAAAAGCAAAAACAAACTCATAACTGTAGAGAAGAGATGGGTGGATGCAGGGGAACAAGGCAAAATGGGTGAAGGAGAGTGAGAGGTACAGGTTTTAAGTTATGGAATGAATAAGGGCTAAAAGTCACAGGGATAAAAGATAATGCATAGGGAATACAGTTAATGGTATTGTAATAGTACTGTATGTTGACAGATGGCAGCAACATTTGTAGAGAGCATAGCATAAGGTACAGAGTTGTGTGATCACTATACCCCTCACTGTACCCTGAAACTAATGTAACATTGTATGTCAACTATACTTCAATAAAAAAAAAAAGGGAAGAAACCTTTGTTATTGTAAATGCCTGGAATTTTTGAGTCATTTATTATCACTGTATAACTTAGCCTAAACTGGTAAATATGCCATATCCTTTTACCATGATCACTCTCATTCTTCATGATCTATCTTAAGCATCACTATTTCCATGAAATTTTCCCAGATCAGTTTAATCCCAAGTTATTTTTTCCTCCTCTAAATTCCTAGAGTTCAGCTATACATTTTTGGCAGTTCTATTCCTGTTTTGAATTATTATTATTTAAATCTGAATCATGCATAATTGCTTAGTGGCTGCTAACATCATAAAAAAGACATTCAAATATTATATGCCTCCTAATAGGAACACATAAAACCACTTTTGAAATAGTCTTTATAAAAAAAAGGAGCCCAAATATAATCAGATTTCTACATATACTCAGTTATTTACAAGAAGTATAGAAGACAAAAGAATGCTGAACTGCAGTATAGGAAAGCAATCAGCAAGAAAGAAAGAAAGAAGAAAGAAGAAAGAAAATAATCTGCTTTCTTCAAAAAATAAACAAAAAAAAGAGAGAGAAAGATGGAGGAAAACCCATATATTAAATAATTCAATTCAAAACTAACTGAATATTTGATATTAAGGAATTATTATTTGGGATGATTTTACATATATATCAAATCATATTGGTGTGATTACATATACATGTGTTATGTAGTTTATATATAAAAAGCATGGGTACTGAAACTAATTTAACATTTTGTGTCAACTATATTCAAATTAAAAAAAAAAGTTTTTTAGAAGAGCACATATCTTTTAGAGATACATACTGAAATATTTATAGATTAAATTATATATCTGTGATATACTTCAAAATAGTACTAGGGAAAGGACACTGAGTAGGAAAGAGGAGTACAATTAATAATTGCTAAAGCTGGATGATGAGTGTTCTTATATTAATTATATTGTACTTTCTATTTCTGTATACATTTGAAATTTTCCATAATACAAAAGCTATTTTAAATGGAGTTCAGAACTTGCCACTTTGCCATAATACAAAGTACTTAATAATAAAATGAAACTAAGTAGTAGATAGATATGCTGATCCTGTAAAATAGTGTGACAAAGTAAAATAGTCTAGAAGTCTAGATAGTCTAGAAGAGGGCCTTCAATGAGGAAGAACATGAACTTACCTCCCTGAGGGGATTTTCCAACATACCCTATCAGAAAGAAAAAAAATTATATATATATATATATGTATACATATATATACACACACACATATGTATATATACACACATATGTGAATATATATGTATAATATATATGTATGTATACACACACATTCACAAAGATTATTTAAAATGGGGGGGATTGAAATATTTATAAACTATGCAGATAATACCAAATGAGTGAAATAGGCAGATAATAAGAAATTAAGGAGAAACTGTATAATACCAGAAAGCCTTTGCCCCCTTCTAAGGAAGGCACCAGCTACTCAGCTCTAGTCAACACTGAACATGCATCAATATAGGCCCAATTTTGCCAAGTCTCCTAAATTTTCCAAAAAAGCCAGAAATTCATACTTTTCTGTGAAACCTCCCAATTTTTAAACAATTAACAACCAATAAAATCTAATTAATTCCTTGCTCATATGTTTCATGAGCCAAACAAAGAGTTTCTAATAGGTTGATCCATCTCCTGCATTGTCAGTATGCAACTACTGGTCTAAGCAAAATGTAATATGGCATGATGAAACAAAGGGAGATGCATTCCAGCTTTTTCCTGATAGCAAGAATGTATTTTGTTCATAGCCACTAAAATGAGAGAAAATTTCATGAAATTCATTGCTACCTTCAATGTTTCTCTTGTGTAAATAAAATATTGAAGGTAAATTGTGAGCAGCTGTGATTTATTCCTCTCTCTTATCCCAAAACAAGGCTCCACTAAACAAGTCTCAATTTATTTGAAAGAATGGTCATAAGCTTCAGTGTGAGTAGGTGAGACAAATGAACCAAGAATAAATGGTTTTACCTTTGGCTTATATACCAGTCTGTGAAAAGATATAATACCTCTGGGGCCCCTGGGTGGCTCAGTCGGTTAAGCAACTGCCTTCAGCTTAGGTCATGATCCCAGGGTCCTGGGATCGAATCCTACATTGGGTCCCTTGCTCAGTGGGAAGCCTGTTTCTCCCTCTCCCTGCCTTTCCCTATGCTTGTGCTCTCAATCTATCTCTCACAGACAAATAAAATCTAAAATAAATGAATGAATGAATGAATGAATGAATGAATGATACACTACCCCTAAAACAGTCTAGGACCATCTCTGCTGCATCCCAAAAGATTTGGACCATAATGTTTTCATTTTCATTTGTTTCCATATATATATATTTTTTATTTCTTAATTTCCTGGTTAACTCATTCATTCTTTGGTAGGATATTCTTTAATCCCCATGTATTCGTGGTCTTTCCAAATTTTTTCTTGTAGTTGACATCAAGTTTCATAGCACTGTGGTCTGAAAATATGCATGATATGATCTCAATCTTTTTTATACTTGTTAAGGGCTGATTTGTGACCCAGTATGTGATCTATTCTGGAGAATGTTCCATGTGCACTCAAAAAAAATGTGTATTCCATTGCTTTAGGATAAAATGTTCTGAGTATATCTTAAATCCATCTGGTCCAGTGTTGTCATTCAAAGCCATTATTTCCTCATTGATTTTCTGCTTAGATGATCTGTCCATTGCTGTAAGTAGGGTATTAAAGTCCCCTACTACTATTGTGTTATTATCAATGAATTTCTTTATGTTTGTTATTAACTGATTGATATATTTGGGTGCTCCCAAACTGGGGACATAAATATTTACAACTGTTAGATCTTTTTGATGATTAGACCCCTTAATTATGATGGTACATCATAACATCTCATGTTACATCTTTGTCTGATATAAGTATGGCTACTGCAGCTTTCTTTTGGCATCCATTAGCTTATAGATGGTTTTCTATCACCTCACTTTCAATCTGCAGATGGCTTTAGGTCTCAAATGAGTCTCTTGTATGTAGCATATAGATGGGTCTCGTTTTTTGGGTTTTTGGTTGTTTTTGTTTTTGTTTTGTTTTCTTTTTAAAGATTTTATTTATTTATTTGACAGAGAGAGATCACAAGTAGGCAGAGAAAGAGAGGGAAGCAGGCTCCCTGCTGAGCAGAGAGCCCGATGTGGGGCTCGATCCCAGGACCCTGAGATCATGACCTGAGCCGAAAGCAGAGGCTTAACCCATTGAGCCACCTGGGTGCCCCGGGTTTTTGGTTTTTTTAATCCATTCCAATATCCTATGTCTTTTGATTGGAGCACTAAGGCCATTTACATTTAGCGTAATTATTTTTTTTAAAGACTTTATTTTTTATTTATTTGACAGAGAGAGATCACAAGTAGGCAGAGAGGCAGGCAGAGAGCGAGAGAGAGGAGGAAGCAGGTTCCCTGCCCAGCAGAGAGCCCGATGTGGGACTCGATCCCAGGACCCTGAGATCATGACCTGAGCTGAAGGCAGAGGCTTAACCCACTGAGCCACCCAGCCACCCCATAGAATAATTACTGATAGATACTAATTTAATGCCATTGTGTTACCTATAAAGTTGGTGTTTCTGGTGATGTTCTCTGTTCCTTTCTAGTCTTTATTGCTTTGGGTCTTTTTCTTCCTCCACTCAGAGTCCCCTTTACTAATTCCTGCAGGGCTGGTTTAGTAGTCACAAACTCCTTTAGTTTTTCTTTGGGAAACTCTCTCTCTCCTTCTGTTCTGAATGACAACCTTGCTAGATAAAGTATTCATGTCTGCATATTTTTTCCATTCACCATGTTGAATACATCATGCCATTCTTTTTTGGCCTGTGGAGTTTCTATGGACAGTTTTGCTGTGAACCGGATCTCTGTCTTCCCTTGAATGTTAATGATGTTTTTTCACTTGCTGTTTTCAGGATTATTTCCATGTCTGTGTATTTTGTGAATTTGACTGTGATATGTCCTGGTGTTAATGGGAGTGCAGGGGGCATCAGGCAGAGAAGATGGCATCGACTAGCTCTCTCATCCATGGAGTGGGAAGTCTGCAGCCACCACTCATCAGCAAGCCCTCATAAAAAAGTAATCACTCCCCCCCTTGAGTCACTGGCTTCTGCCAGATCCCTGCCTTCACCCTACCTACACCTGAGCTGTCCACCTGCCAGGTGGCACAATTGTCCTGTGTTTTATCTAAGGCTCATGGCAAGATTTCAAAACTCCCAATTTTAGAGATCCCACAGCATGAACCCATGCTGGTTTTCTGGGGAAGTGTCTCATTGAGCTTTTGCCGTTTGCCAGTTTGTCCCAGAAATTGGTCACCCAACTGTGCAGCGGTTTGGAGTTTGAAGTACAGCACAGCCAAAACCAGTACCAACGCTTGCTGCCCTCAAGTTGTCTGTTTCTTTGTTAGTGAATGGGCAGCTCAATGGCACCTGCTGGGTCTTTTGTCCCTAGAGAGGCCATGCCACTACTCCCAAATGCACTCCAAGGAGGGGAACTGTTTCTTCTTGGCAGCCTAGGAGATCCTCAGACCATGCTGCCTTCTCCCGGGTCGCCACCTTCTTTCCCCACTGGAGTACCACCAAACCTACCAGGCATAACCCTGGTAATTGCAAAGACCTCCAAAGCTGCAGACTTTGCACTCTGCAGCTTATAAAAACTTGCAGTGGTCAGCCTCTCTCCTTTTCCCAGTAAGTGGTTTCAGGGAAGAGTTTTCCTTGTGCAACCCCTGTGCACACTTTCACTCTTTCTCTCTGTCTCTCCCTTACCCTCCCACTCCTCTCTCCATGATCAGGGCTCCTTCCCCTTTGCAGCACCCACAGTTCTCTTCTCCTCTCCCCCAAATCAACTCTCCCCAGCTCCTGCCTGCTACAAGGTGGCCACTTTGGTACCTCTAGTTGTACAGTTTTGTTCTCTCAGTATTCAGATTGATTTACTGGGTGTTCAAAATGATTTTATATTTATCTAGCTGTGTTCAAGGGTTGAGGCAAGCTTAGGGTCCCCCTATACCTCTGCCATCTTAAGTCGTCCCACACACACAAGTATTTTTTTTAATTAAATTTCCTAGCCTATTAGGGCACCTGGATGGCTCAGTCAGTTAAGCATCTGCCTTCAGATCAGGTCATGATCCCAGGAGCTGGGATCAAGCCCTGCATGACTCCTGCTCCACAAGGAGTCTGCTTCTCCCTCTCCCTCCACCTGCTTGCTCCCCCTGCTTGTGTTCTCTCGCTCCCTCTCTTCTCTCTGTCAAATAAATAAATAAATAAAATCTTTTAAAATAAATAAATAAAAATAAATGCATTTCCTAGCCTATTTCTTTTCTTTAGCACTAAATATTCATAACAGCCAAAGCAGTTGGGAATAGTATGCAGCACATTCATTTTAGACCTGAAATACCTAGAAACCAGACTTCTATCACCCTGCCAGACAGCTCATTACCAAAAACCAATTAACAGAAAAAAGCAAGAATGATAAAAATACAGAAGAAAGAAATCAACCTCTTCCACTTAACTGGAGTAAGACAGGGGTAGACAAAGACTGTAGCAGGAAAATCAGAAAAGCTAAAGATGAAAAGTTTACAGATTTTCCTTTTTTTGTTCTTTAAAAAAGAATGGATTAGTACATAAAAAAGATAAAAAGCTTGAAAAAAGCATAATCAGCAATATGAGAACATTTAGCTCGCTAGCACAGAAACAAAAGGAACTCATCTATTCCCTTGACAGCACTTAACCATTTTTGAAAAACAATTTGAATGAAAATTCTAAACTTTCGAAGTACGTGTTGCTCTGAGCAGACAGGAAGAGGATAATAATTCTTTCGTTACTCTAATAACAAGAAAACCCATTCTCAGTTTTAAGTATGTAGTGTGTTTTCAAGAGTGGTTGGCAACTTTTGATAACCTAAATGAGAAACTATTAAAATTAGATAGCTGGAAAAAATTTTACTTACTTCATTTTGGCAGGATGACTTGCACTCCAATGTAAACTTTGCTAAGAACAATTCTTTGCCAAATTCAAACCATTTTGAAAGTAAGGATCTATAAATGACAAAGCAAAATTGCCCCCCTCTCCCACCAAAAACAATTTGATCCCTGGAATAATCTAGTTCACTAATTAGGTACAACACTCACTGTCTCAGAACATACCACTTTCATACCAGATTTCAATTAAATATATATAAAATATCTCAATTATCTACTGATAGCCTTAATTGAAGTAATCCAATCAATTAAAAAATGCTAATCTACTCACAATATAAAAATCTCACAGTAAAGAAATGATATAATCAGTGCAATACAACTTAAAACTAGTCCCAACTCCAGCAAATATTTATACAAAGGAAGGAAAATTCCTTTCTTAGGATATAATTAAGTCAGCTTCTAGGAATTAATAAAAAGATCATGATTTCCTCCTCAGAATATAGGGAAAACTTGTTCTCATGAAGTTGAATCCTTGACTACATACAATTTATATTAAATTAAAATAAAAGATCCAGGCTCCTCAGGGAAAATAATAAATATAATCTAACCCCTTTATTAAATCATTTCATTTTTCATCCAGTTCCATAATACGAATGATATTGATCTTTAAGTCCAAAGCCCCACAATATTAATAGACCTAAACTCAGATGAGCCCTTTCAAGTCTTTTATAAGAAAATTCAAAATAATTATAATTTTTATCAGGTTCCAGAAATGTTACTAGCATGTCTCATAAGCATTGCTATTCCTGAGGTAATGATATTAGTGAGATGAAAAATTAGAGTATTATTCCTTTGGAAGATATTCCTAATTTTAATTAAAATTATTTAAAGTTTCATAATATATCTATGACAGGAGAACTCATGTCCCATCAATACATTGTACTCTTCCAACAGATCAGAAAGGCTCTTTAAACATACATGAAACTGCATATCTCATGAAAATGGAAAGCATCAATTAATCCAATGAGTGGGTTAAGAGGATTTCTACTCTATCAGAGATATTATTATATACACCCTCACAACAAAACTGAGTAAAGGATTAGTATCACTATTTTAAAGATAAACACTGAGGCTCAAAGAAGCACTGTAAAACACTAAGGAGTAGTTAGAATTTTAAATTTTATCTGCTAATTCCAAAACCTATACTCTATTTACTATGTCATGCTGCATGAAGAGACAAACACCTCCAAATGAGGTTTTAGGGTTTTTTGGGGGGGCGGGGTGTTTGTTTGTTTGTTTTTTATTGCAGAATAGTTAACATACAGTGTTATTTTAGTTTCAGATACACAATATAGTAATTCAACAATTCTATGGGGCACCTGGGTGGCTCAGTCGGCTAAGCATCTACCTTTGGCTCAGGTCATGATCTCAGGATCCTGGGATTGAGCCCTGAGTCAGGCTCTCCAATATGTGGGATTCTGCTTCTCCATCTGCCCCTCCCGCTCCCCCCTGCTCATACTCTCTTTCTCTCTCTCTCAAATAAATAAAATCTTTTTTTTTTAAAGATTTCATCCATTTAACAGATCACAAGTAGCCAGAGAGGCAGGTAGAGAGAGAGAGAGAGAGGAGGAAGCAGGCTCCCTGCTGAACAGAGAGCCCCATGCGGGGCTCGATCCCAGGACCCCGGGATCATGACCTGAGCCGAAGGCAGAGGCTTTAACCCACTGAGCCACCCAGGCGCCCTCAAATAAAATCTTTAAAAACAATTCTATACATTACTCAGTGCTCATCACAGTAAGTGTAATCTTAATCCCCTTCACCTATTTCACCCATCAGCCCACCCACCTACTGATCAGTTTGTTCTCTATAATTAAGAGCCTATTGGAGGGTTTGTCTTTTTTTTCCTTGCTCCAATTGTTTATTTCAAAAATTCCATCTATGGGTGAAATCATATAATTGTCTTTCATAGACTGACTTATTTCACTTAGCAGTATACCCTCTAGATCCATCCATGTTGTTGCAAATGGCAAGATTTCACTTCTAATAGCTGAGTAATGTTCCCTTGTGTATATATACCACATTTTCTTTATGTGCTCATCTATTGATGGGCACTTGGGTTGCTTCCATATCTTGGCTATTACAAATAATTTATTAGTAAATAAATTACATATATCTTTTAAATTAGTGTATTCTTTGGGAAAATACCTGGTAGTAGAATTACTGGATCATATGGTAGTTCTATTTTTTTTTTTTTTTCTATTTGTCAGAGAGAGAGGGAGAGAGAGAGCGAGCACAGGCAGACAGAGTGGCAGGCAGAGGCAGAGGGAGAAGCAGGCTCCCTGCCGAGCAAGGAGCCCGATACGGGACTCTATCCCAGGACGCTGGGATCACGACCTGAGCCAAAGGCAGCCGCTTAACCAACTGAGCCACCCAGGCGTCCCGGTAGTTCTATTTTTAATTTTTTGATAAAACTCCATGCTGTTTTCCATGGTGGCTGCACCAGTTTGCATTCCCACCAACAGTGCACAAGGGTTCCTTCTTCTCCGCATCCTCACCATCACTTGTTGTTTCTTGTGTTTTTTATTTTAGCCATTCTGATAGGTGTGACATGATATTTTCATTTGTATTTACCTGATAATGGGTGATATTGAGCATCTTTTCATGTGTCTGTTGGCCATCTTTATGTCTTCTTTGGAAAAATTTCTGTCCATGTCATCTGCCAAGTTTAATTGGATGTTTTAGGTTTTGGGTGTTGAGTTGTATCAGTTCTTTTTATCTTTTAGATACCAACCTTTTATTGGATATGAATGACATGCACACAACAATGCAAATATCTTTCCCCCATTCATTTAGTTTTGCTGATTGTTTACTTCTGTACAGAAGCTTTTTATTTTGATGCAGTCCCAATAGTTTGTTTTAGATTTTATTTCCCTTGCCTGAAGAGACCTATCTAGAAAGATGTTGCTACAGCCAATATCAGAGAAAGTACTTCCTATGCTCTCTTTTAGGATTTCTATGATTTCACATCTCACATTTAGGACTTTAATCCATTTTCAGTTTATTTTTTGTGTATGGTGTAAGGAAGTGGTCCAGTTTCATTCTTTTGCATGTTGTTGTCAAGTTTTCCCAACACCATTTGTTAAATGCATATTCTTGGCTCTTCTGTCAAAAATTAATTGACTATGTAATCATGGGTTTATACCTGGGCTCTCTATTGTGTTCCATTACTCTATGTATCTATTTTTGTGCCAATACCATACTGTTTTGATGACTACAGCTTTGTACTATATCTTGATATCTGAGATTGCTACATCCAATTTTGTTTTCATTTTTCAAAACTGCTTTGGCTATTCAGGTCTTATGCAGTTCCATACAAATTTTAGGATTGATGGTTCTAGTTCTGTGAAAAAATGCTGTTGCTCTTTTCATGGGGATTATATTAAATCGATAGACCACTGTGGGTGGTATAGACATTTTAACAATATTTGTTCTTAATCCATGAGCATGGAATATCTTTCCATTTGTGTCATCTTCAACATCTTTCATCAGTGTTCTACATTTTTCAGAGAACAGGTCTTTCCCTTCTTTGGTTAAGTTTATTCCTAGGTATTTTATTATTTTTAGTACAATTATAAATGGGACTTTCTTAAATTTATTTATGTCAGAGAGAGAGGGAGAGCGAGCACAGGCAGACAGAGTGGCAGGCAGAGGCAGAGGGAGAAGCAGGCTCCCTGCCGAGCAAGGAGCCTGATGTGGGACTCGATCCCAGGCCGCTGGGATCATGACCTGAGCCGAAGGCAGCTGCTTAACCAACTGAGCCACCCAGGCGCCTAAATGGGACTTTCTTAATTTCTCTTTCTGCTACTTGATTATTAGTGTGCAGTAATGCAACACATTTCTGTACATTGATTTTGTATCCTGTGACCTTACTGAATCCATTTATCAGTTCTTGATGTTTTTTGGTGGAGACTTTAAGGCTTTCTATATATAATATCATGTCATCTGCAAAAACAGGGAAAGTTTTACTTTTTTCTTACCAATTTGGATGATTTTTATTCCTTTGGCTTATGTGACTGCTACAGGTAGAAATTCCAGCACTATATTGAATAAAATTGGTGAGACTGGACATCCTTGTCTTATTCCTGACCTTAGAGGAAAAAGCTCTGTTTTTCCCCATGGAGTATGATGTTAACTGAATTTTTCATATAAGGCTTTTATTATGTTGAGGTATATTCCCTCTAAACCTACTTCTTGAGGGTTTTCATCATAAATGGATGTTGTACTTTGTCAAATGTTTTTTCTACATCTATTCGAATAATCATATGGTTTTGATCCTTTCTCTTGTTGATGTGATGTATCACACTGACTGATTTGTGAATAATGAACCACCCTTGCATCCCAGGAATAAATGCCACTTGATTGTGGTGAATGAGTTTGTAATGTATCGTTGGATTCAGTTTGCTAATATTTTATTCACGATTTTTGCATCTATGTTCATAAGACATATTGGCCTTTGTTCCTTCTCTGTAGTATCTTTATCTGGTTTTGGGATCAAGGTATTGCTGGCCTCACAAAATGAATTTGGAAGCTTTTCCTCTTATTTTTTGGAATAGCTTGAGAAGAATGGATATTAATTCTTCTTTAAATGTTTGGTAGAATTTGCCTGTGATGACATCTAGTCCTGGACTTTTGTTTGTTGGGAGAGTTTTAATTACTGATTCCATTTCACAGCTGGTAATCAGATTGTTCAAATGTTCTATTTCTTTCTCCTTCAGTTTTGGGAGGTGATATGTTTCTAGGATTTTATCCATTTCTTCTAGGCTGCCCAACTTATTGGCATATAATTTTCCATAATATTCTCTTATAATCCTTTGTATTTCTGTGACATCAGTTGTTATTTCTCCTCTTTCACTTCCTATTTTGTTTATTTGAGTGCTCCTTTTTTTTTCTTTGATGAATCCAGCTAAAGGCTTGACAATCTTATTGATCTTTTCAAAAGAACCAGTTCCTAATATCATTGATCTGTTCTATTGTTTTTTAGTTTCTATATCATTTATTTTTGTTCTAATTTTTATTTCCCTCCTTCTGCTAGGTTTGGGTTTTGTTTGATCTTCTTCTTCTAGACCTTTAGGCGTAAGGTTAGGTTGTTTATTTGAGACTTTTCTTGCTATACAAGGTAGGCTTGTATTGCCATGAACTTCCCTTTTGCTGCATCCCTAAGATTTTGGACCATTGTGTTTTCATTCTCATTTGTTTCCAGTATTTTTTTGTTTTTTTCATTTCTTGGTTGACCCATTTATTGTTTAGTAGCATGTTATTTAACCTCCAAGTATTTGTTTTCTTTCCAGATTTTTTTCCTTGTGACTGATTTCTAGATTCATAGTGTCGAGATCAAAAAAGATGCATGGTATGGCTTAATCTTTTTGAATTTCTTGAGCCTTGTTGTGTAGCCTAATATGTGATCTATTCTGGAAATTGTTCCATGTGTACTTGAAAAGAATGTGTGTTTTGCTGTTTTGGGATGGAACGTTCTGAATATACCTGTTAGATCCATCTGGCCCAATGTGTCATTCAAAGCTATGGTTTCCTTTTTGATTTTCTGTTTGGATGATCTATCCACTGATGTAAATAGTGTATTAAAGTCCCCTACTATTAATGTATTATTACCAACTACTTCTTTATTTTGGCGCTCTTACACATTGCCAGGCTTGTGGCACCACTCTGGTTGGGCTGTAGCCAAGGGCATGTTGAAGGGAGCAGGTCTACAGGAGAATACAGTAGTGCTGGCATACTACTGCCAGCATGGTCTGTACTACCAGTCTGCTATAGGAGGGGACCTGCAGCCACTGGGGACCCAGGTAGGCAAGGTTGGAGGTGGTGATGCACACGGTGTTTGTGAGGTTTGTGTGGGTCTTCTATGGGAGGAGATCTGGAACCAAGGCCTGGCTTGAGGGGGCATTCTGCAGAACTCAGGGGCAGGGCATGCCATTAGCAAGTCAGATAGCAAATGATGGTGCCATATTGGTTCCCTAGGAGTCCGTGTCTAATCCAGAAGGCGGGGAAGGAAATGGCATCCACCAGTTCCTTTGTTCCTGTAGAAGTCTCCTAGTGATTCCTGCCCCTCAGCTCATGCTCTGAGATTATTTAATGATCTCTCTCCCATAAACCCCATGAATTATTTTTCAAATTGCTGCTTCTATGCTGTATGTATCTCTAAAAGGGCCATATATTCTGCTATTTCTTTAAGGGTGGGGACTAAGTTTCCTCAGCCCTCCTGGCTCTCCCAAAGCTGAGCCCACGGGCTTTTTAAAGTGTCAGGTGATGACCCCACAGTCATAAAAATTCATGAAATTTGGCCCCTCTGGTTTTCAAAGCCAAATGTTATGGGGATTCATTTTCCCCATGCAGGTTCTCCATCCCTGGGCTATGGCCTGAGGTTCTATTTCTTTCTCCTCCCTGCATCTGCAGCATCCTTCCCTTCTTTACTCCTATAGTCCATTTAGCTCCAAATCCCATCTCTACCCTTCCAACCTTCTTTCATTTGGACTCTTCTCAACACTTAACTCTGGGGAGTCTGCTCTGCCAGCCTTTGGGTTCTTTCCTAGGTTATTTACATTCATATGCATGTTATCTAGTTGTATCCATGGGATGAAGTGAGCTTAGGGTCCTTCTACTCTGCCATCTTCTCCAGAAGTCTCCCAAATGAGGTTTTAAATGAGTTTGCTCCATTCCCAATATATTAAATGTGTTTAAGTCCTATTCAACTAGGACATTTTGTTTGTGAAATGTCAAAAGTTTCTCCACTTTCCCCTTCATTTGTGTTAACATTCTCAGCTTCTAATAGCCTAAGTTCAAATATTTAAACCTAAAATTTATGGATTAAAAATGTTTCCACTCATTTAGTACACAAATATTTATTGAATGCCTACCATAGCAAGCATATGCTAATTGCTATTTTAGTCCCTACTATTCAGCACGAATTTACTCAATAAGTGCATAGAGATGCCTAAGATGAGACACTTCATTAACCCCATACTTCTCATTACTGAATTACAGTAATCAGAAATAAATGTACATTTTTTGTTTCATATGTTTGTCTGAAAATTAAGATATATATTACCTATTCCTCAATAACTCAATAACAAAAGAAAATTTTGAGTTATTTTAAGTTGTACTATGTGCCATCCTCTCCCATCAGTAAAGGCATTCATTTTATATTCAGGTTAAATAAACCCAGGAGGCAGAGTGGAGTAGTCTCACCAGTGTGGACATAGAGCCAGACAGACCCGGGTTATAGTTCAAGTTCTATTACTTAAGGGTTGTGCAGTCTTAGCTTCACCACTTAGTATTTCTGAACCCCAATTTTCTCATATGTAAAACTGAGATAATTATACCCCTTGCAGTAATTCTGTGAAAATTAAATAAGATATATGTAAAGTGCCTTTTGTCATTTTCAAATGACAGAACAATGGCTTACTGAACTAACTTTGCTTTTTTTTTTTAAGATTTTATTTATTTATTTGAGAGAGAGAGAGCATAAGCAGGGAGGGGCAGAGGGAGAGGGAGAAAGAATCTGAAGTAGACCCTGCACTGAGTGCAGAGCCCAGAGCAGGGCTCGACCCACAATTGCACAATCATGATGTAAGTCAATACAAAGAGTCAGATGTTCAACCAACTGAGCCACCCAAAATCCCCACTAAGGTCGCTTTTAAAGCCCATTCCTATAACACCTGGTTATTTATCTCTCTCCATCTTAGGGCAGTATATTATTTACTGAATGGGAATCAGGAAATTTAGGTTACACTTCTGGTTCCTCTTTTCCCTAGTCGTGGGACCCTGGTCAAGTCACTTAACTTCTAACATTGAATATAAAGATAAAAATTCACACTTCCCTTACCATATGTTCTAATCTTATACATGTCTTTTCTATTTAGGAGAGCTAAAATGGAAAGAATCTGGGCTTTAGAATCAGAAATACCTGGTTTCTAGCCACATAAAAGCCTGAACTAATCACATAATCTCTCTTAAATACATCTATACAAACCTGGAGTCTTATTTTAGGCCTATTGTGATGCAAAATGAGAAAGTAAACTACTAAGAAGCTAAAAGTATAAGATAAACTGATGACCAAATAGTTTAGGAACCTGCATTTGCTTTGGACCTGCTCTAGCACAGATGTTATTAGGTAACCAAAAGTATTCTTACTTTGAAGATTTCAGATTCTTAAATGTAACCTCTATTACTAAGTGAAATGCAATCCTCTATTATTAACAAATAGAAGATTTCTTAACCTGGGTTTCTAGGATGGACATTACCTCGTAAAATTATTTTCAAATTTTCATGTGATTGCACACAGCATGCATTTTCATGAGAAAGAATTCATTGTCTTTTCATAACATACCCAAAGAGATCTATCACCCCAAAAATATTTAAGAACCAATAGAAGGAAAAAAAATAAGAAGAAATACAGTCTTTAGCTCTGTTAATAGATGAGAATACTAGCAATGTTCGGAATAAGCTTCATTTTCTCACCACACTACTTTCCTAGGTGTATGTTGCTCTCTCTGCCCTCCATTCTTCCTCTCTATTCCCAGTTCCTCTGCTTACAACCTTCACCGGGCTAATTTCTTATTATTCAGTACTCAATTCATGCGCCCTTCCAACAAGCAGCTTTACTGAACTACTCTTACCACCACTCCCAGGCTGTCAGAAAACCATTCTCTAGCCTCAATTCTGTGTACAACTCTTTTTATTGACTGGATGGTAATTTTCTAACTCTATTCTTCCTCCACTATGATGGAAGCTCCTTGAAGGCAGGGACTTTGCCTAATACATCTCTGAATTTCCAAAGTTGGACACAATGCATGGTACATAATAAGTATTCGATACATATTTTTAAAGGTTTTTTGGGGGGAGAGACAGAGACCTGTGTGCGTGACTGGGTGTGGGGGAAGTGGGGCAGCAGTGGGAAAAGGAGAGAGAATCTTAAGCAGGCTGCACACCTGATGCAGGACTCAATTTCACAAGCCAAGATCATGATCTAAGCAAAATCAAGAGTCAGATTCTTAATTGAGTGAGCCACCCGGGCACCTCTCAATACATATTTTTAAATGAATAATTCTAAAAATGAATAACACAGTCCACAACATAGTGATTTCTTTCACAAAGCCATGCCACAGATATAAATATATTACAATTAGTGATGCCTAAAATTCCTGAAAAAATGCAGCAAACTATAATTAATGGCAGATTATTTTTCCCATTTCTTCCATCAAAACTCAGAGATTTTGCTCTGTAACATTGCTTGAAAGTCGTTACATTCGAATTTCCAATTCCATATAAAAGCTTTTAATCCCAGGGGCACCTGGGTGGCTCAGTTGGCTAAGCATCTGTCTTTGCCTCAGGTCATGATCCTAGGTCCTGAGATTGAGCCCTGCATCAGGCTCTCTGCTCAGTGGGGAGCCTGGTTCTCCCTCTTCCTCTGCCTTTCACTCTGCCTACTTATGCTCTTACTCTTTCTTTCTCTCTCTCTCTCTCTGTCAAAGAGTAAATAAAATCTTTTTTTAAAAAAGTTTTTAATCCTATATAAAATTCTAGGAGCCTTTTTATGTTTGATTGTTTTGTTTTCCTTCAGTTGACATTCTAGTACATTATTCCAAAAACCTGTTTAGAGCCTCAAATAATCACAATCAATAGTTCTCAAAAATATATGACAAATAAAATCATATTTCTTAGAAATTGCAAAAAAAAATAAGTTTCTTTTATGAGTCTCATTAAATAAATACAAAATATAAAAATTACTAAAGATAAAATTATCATATTCCCATATGGTGAGTAACACATCAATGAATTATTGCAAGCTTTTACAATTAAAATAAAATCTTATATTCAGAAAAATCAAATCTGGCTAAGGATGAAACTTTTTCTTAAATCAATACTAAAATTAATACCTATCCCATTGTTGAAATTTAACAATTAATAAAAGTATTCTAACACCCATATAAGACTGTGCTTTTCTTCTTCCTCAACTTCATAAAATCCATCTGTGAAAAACACATAGCAAGTATCATCTCAGTGGGGAAAAACTGACAGCCTTCGCTTTGAGATCAGGAACATAACAAGGTTGCCCACGCTCACCACTGTTATTCAACATAGTACTAGAAGTCCTAGCAGCAGCAATCAGAAAACAAAAAGAAATAAAAGGTGTTCAAATTGGCAAAGAAGTCAAACTCTCTCTCTTCGCAGATGACGCGATACTTTATATGGAAAACCCAAAAGACTCCACTCCCAAACTACTAGAACTCATACAGCAATTCAGTAACATGGCAGGATACAAAACCAATGCACAGAAATCAGTGGCTTTCTTATACACTAACAATGAAAATACAGAAAGGGAAATTAGAGAATCGATTCCATTTACTATAGCACCAAGAACCGTACGATACCTGGGAATAAATCTAACCAAAGAGGTAAAGGATCTGTATTCGAGGAACTACCGAACACTCATGAAAGAAACTGAAGAAGACACAAAAAGATGGAAAAGCATTCCATGCTCATGGATCGGAAGAATAGACATTGTTAAAATGTCTATACTGCCCAGAGCAATCTATACTTTCAATGCCATCCCGATCAAAATTCCACTGGCATTTTTCAAAGTGCTGAAACAAACAATCCTAAAGTTTGTAT
>PISX010022444.1:0-31738 GCA_004024625.1 Mellivora capensis | reverse complement strand
GGGTAAGGTGGAAAGGGCCAACGGGCTACTTAAGACTCAACTCACTAAACTTACCCTGGAGACTCGCCTTTCGTGGCCCACACTGTTACCTCTAGCTCTCACCAGACTCCGGGCGTCCCCCCGAGGACCATCAGGTTTGAGTCCCTTTGAATTACTGTACAGTCGGCCCTTCCTTATCGACCACAACCTCCCGGCCATTCCTCCACCTCTTTTATCCTATCTGCCTTACATACCGCATGGGTACACATCAACAACCTTAAACGAACACCCACAGGTAATGAATGGACCTCCCAGATGGTGGGACCCACCAAGCTCCGCCTGGCTAGGGCTCCTTCTCATATTCCTCCTGAGGCCCCCAATCCAAGCGGTAGAATGTGATTGCATGAAAGGCAGCAGTACCTCGCGCTACTTTTCAGCTTATACCTACATGCCCAGTACCTGTTACTCAGGGAAGACACCCACCACCTGTACTTCGAGCCATGCCCCAGGGCGAACCTTTTGGATATCTGAACTTTCTCAAACCAGCCGATCACCTTGCACCCAGTACCCCAAGACTGGTAAAGTATGCTGGACTTATATGAGCCACGTGGGTCTCTCTGATGGGGGGGGGAGTCCAAAACCAGGCTAGCCTGGAGCAGACCCGAAGAAGGGTCATCCAATTAAATAACCAACTCCAAGCCTCGATCCAACTGACCTACAAGGGTATTTCCCTTGACAGCATAAAAAAGGTCCCCACCACCGAACGACTAACAATAACTCTCCTGAATGCCAGCTATAACTTATGGCGGAATGTCTCTGGCGGCGGGGACAGCAACTGCTGGATCTGTTTTCCATTCGCCACACTCTCTAACATTGTAGGAATCCCTCTCCCAACTAGCTGGCCACTCCCTAATGCCACAATCACCAACCAGACAGTCCATATCGGACCTATTGGGGAAAATATACCAATCATCAATTCCTCCAACTCTCTCACCTTCAACATGACTAATTCCTCCCTCCCTTATTGTACTCCCTCAGGTATATTCCTCTCATGCCCTCAGGGTACCTATCGTTGCTTAACTACCAATGACTCCCTAGACTGCACATTTATCTTACTGTCCCCCTCAACTAACATCTATTCTGATCCTCAACTCCAGTCCATACTATTCCCCCAACACCGAACCAAAAGGGCTGCCTTCCTCCCCTTCTTAATAGGTGCTGGGATAACTACTGGAGTTGCGACCGGAGCGGCGGGGGTGGGAACTTCCATAGATTTCTATTATAAACTCTCCCAAGCTCTCAACGATGACATGGAGCGGATCGCTGATTCTCTCACGGCCCTACAGACTCAAGTCACCAGCTTGGCGGCCGTCGCCTTACAGAATCGGCGGGCCCTTGATCTCTTAACCGCCGAAAAGGGTGGAACCTGCCTATTCCTAAACGAACAATGTTGTTACTTTGTTAATCAATCAGGTATAGTCACTTCCAAGGTCAAAGAACTCTGGGATCCAGACAAGGCGCCAGGGCATGTCTTTCTGGGGCTTGGACCCCCACACTTGGGTAACATGGCTCCTCCCTCTGGTGGGACCCCTATGCCTAATCCTCCTCCTTATATCTGTCGCCCCCTGCCTGTTTCGATGTTTTCAGGAACGTCTACAGGAACTCACACGGGTATCCGTGAACCAGCTTCTACTCCAGCCCTACTCTCGCCTGCCCACTTCCGACTACCCCTATGACGTCGCCCCACCATCAGCAGGAAGTAGCCAGAATAGAGTCGACACCCCGACACCAATATATAAAAAGAAAAAGGTCGGAATGTTGGGGTCAGGCGAGAGAGGGGAGAACCATTCAAAATGACGGACACCTAAGATGGCCGCGGTTCCCGCCATCACCCTCCTGAGACGACCACGTCAGACCCAGGAAACAGAAACTCAAACAGGAGACCAAAACCTTTCTCCTCCCACCGACGAACCAATGAGGAGCCCCGCAGCTGAATTCGGCCCTTATTAGGAAAACTCGACAAGGTCTCAGTACCACCTCTTCGGACTTCCCCAGCAGAATCCCATATAAGCCCCTACCTCCTTGCTTCACGCGCGACTTCCCGACTCTCTTTCCTCCGGAGTCGCGGAACCTCGCCCGAGGGTGCTTGCAATAAAGCCGGTCCTCGAATGCTCACTTGCCTTGGTGCCTTTATTCCATTCAATCGGTCTGCAATAAAACCTAACAAATACAAATACAGAAAAGTCAGAAGTAACCTTTCAGATGACTATTTTGTCATTTATGCTTTCCTTCATTCATGTTTTCATTAACTCTTTGACCAGTCCTTGAAAAAACTCAGAGGCAAAATTGAATTGGCTACTCCTAGGTAGGCTATACAATGTAAAAAAGCCATGATCTTAATCCAAGAATGACATCTTAATGAAAAAAACAAAAAAATAGTCAGTTATAATATAGATAAGGTAAGGTAATATAAATCAACTTACATACCTACTGAGAACAAGGTCAGGGTGGGGTGCCACAAAATCTCCTTTGTACCTAGCTTACCTGGAAGCAGTAACATTGATTCAGTGACTACATGAGTCACAAGGGACACAACTTCTTAAAGGAAGTGGCTTGTTTTTGCCTTTCTGAGGTATGATAATGGACATAAGGAGAGTTCTTCATTCATAAAAGACACATCACATTTGTTAAAAGACTGACCTAGTCTTCAAATCACAAATTTGAAAAAGTGTTATCTTTCCCTCAAAGAGTTTACCATTAAGTAGAGAAACCAGCCCTTAAATAGAAAAGCTGCCTCCGAACTGGTAACTGCCTTCATAATTGGTCTCTCTAAAACCGTCTCCACACCTCAGACAAAATGATTTTTCTAAACCTCAAATCTCAGTACATCATCCCTCCCAATAAGGGCTCCTCCTTGGCTCTCGGTGGCTTCCTTAGCATGGTTTATAAGGCCCTCATGAACTTGTCCTGCTTCCTCCCCAGTCTGATCTCTCACTTTCCCTCACCTCACACTGGGAATTCTAGCTCAAATGAATCTGTTTACTTTTCTTCAAGATCTCTCTCACTTTGGGGCACCTGGGTGCTCAGTGGGTTAAAGCCTCTGCCTTAGGCTCGGGTCATGATCTCGGGGTCCTGAAATCGAGCCCCGCATCGGGCTCTCTGCTCAGCAGGGAGCCTGCTTCCTCCTCTCTCTCTCTCTGCCTGCCTCTCTGCCTACTTGTGCTCTTGCTCTCTCTCTCTCTCTGTCAAATAAATAAACAAATAAATAAATCTTTGAAAAGAAAAAAAAAAAGATCTCCCTTACTTCAAGACTTGGCATGTGTTTCTTCTGCCTGGGCACTCTTTCCAAATTTGTCCAGCTAGTGTCAACCTTCCTTGACCTATTTATGCTTCCCCACCATCATGGGGCACTATGTAGCACTTAAACTTTTTACTTCTAAAAAGTAAAGACTGAGTGTATCTATTCACTATTGTGGCACTTAAACTTTTTACTTCTCCACATCCCCTATTGTACTGTAAACAATATAAGTCAGAGAGTATCTAGCTTATTTAACCCTGGCTTCCAAGCATTAGATACACAGTAAACATTCATTCATTCATTCATTCATTCATTGTATAGTCTTTGAGCACCTAATGTGTGACCTGCTCCCTGTAGTAAGTGATAGGGACATATATCAGTGAATAGAACTGAGTAGGATGTTGCCTTTCAGAACTTTCATTAAATTAAGTAAAGCAGACCAAGTGCACACAGTTTGGCAAAGTTATCAGGACTCTTCAGGGAAAGAATGTCTTTAGGTGGGAAGGATTTGGGGACAGATGAGTCACCCCCACTGGAATAGGGCCATACCTGTAACTTCAAAGATGTGGCTACAAAGGTTCCTGGTGAAAAGATGAGGAAAAATGTTGTGGAAAATCTTGAAACTGGGAGGGGAAGAGAAGTGAGGAATTACAAGTAGTTCAACACTGCTGAGTGGGTATTGGAGTGACTTTTGTAGTGTGCCACTTGCCTAAGAGAGGAACATGAGTTGAGGCAGGGAAAGTTGAAAGGTACAAGGCCACAAAAATATTTTCTTGTGGATAACAGGGATACATCAAATAATTTTGTTTGGGAGAGATAAATGGAAAAAAGATCAGTAATAAGGATCTGAAATAGCAAAAGAGAAAAGAGGCAGACAGTCGGGCTTTGTGACTATTTGGAGGTAGGACTAACCATGAATATGTTCTTCTCATCCTGTCGGAAATACCAGGGACCAGCGGGCTTGGGATGAGAAAAGCTAGCTCCAACATCTGCCAGCAGTACTGTGCCACAAATAGCAAACTTTTCAAAACCTCCTTAAAATTATTCCATCAAAGTTTAAATGTGTTTTCACCTAATTTCCAAGCCTTATATATTCTCCCATGTGCTTGACAATCTCGCTGTCATCAGAGTACATAGTAACAACTACAGGTACCTGCATGTTAGTGTAGATCATCAGTGTGTTCTTATTCTCCAGGGTCTATGATGGACACAGAAAGACAGAGACAGGGGGTAGAGATCCTGTGTCGTACACCGTCCTGGTAGTTAGTAAAGGAAATACTAGTGATGGATTGGTAATGGGCTTCTTTGCATCCAGTATTGCTCTTCAAAATAATACAAAGATTCTTTCATTTCCTTCTTTGTTCTTTTCTAAACTTTCTAATATATTTACAATGAGCAGGAAAAATACTTTTAAACAACAACACTTCCCCCAAAATCCTTGGGAGGTAAAGGGGTGTAGTGGCAACAATAAACCAAAAAAATATACCTACCATGTAACTCCTACATAGAAAAAGGTAGGGTAAGATACAGGGAAATGTGTGTTTGTCTTGATGCTGTACACACCATACACGAGAGCACAGCATTAAAAACAAAGTCGGTATGGGGCTGTAGCTTGCACCTTCCATGCTGCAATATGGAAAAAGCAGCCCTCCACTAGGCTAAGAAACTTGGCTTTTTTATAGTTAAGTCTTTAAGAGACACTGCAGAGAGATGGCTTTCTTTTATTCAATGAGCTATAGCTCTCCATATAATGTATAAGTTCACTCAAAATATTTTTTAATGGGACGCCTGGGTGGCTCAGTTGGTTAAGCGGCTGCCTTCGGCTCAGGTCATGATCCCGGCGTCCTGGGATCGAGTCCCACATTGGGCTCCTTGCTCAGCAGGGAGCCTGCTTCTCCCTCTGCTTCTGCCTGCCACTCTGTCTGCCTGTACTTGCTCTCTCTCCCTCTCTCTCTGACAAATAAATAAATTTAAAAAAATACTTTTTATCAGCTGTCAATTTGTTTCTTAGCCTGCACTTGGCTACATTTCAGGTAGCAAAGGTTTTTACCCTGGGAGAACTAATTGTTGCCTATTACTCTAGTGAATTGGATATGGAAGTAACTGCTATTCTTCTGCTATGTTCCATATTAGTATTCACATACAATCTACTCAGTTTAGTCCGTGTACCTAGATAGTTGGAAGTGGTTGTTTGAAACTGTCTGACAGATGTCATCGGCGTTGAGACAGCTGTGAAGATACACTCAGTCTTTCCTCTTGGAATCTGTTCAGTGTATCTGCCTGTACTCTACTGTGGATCAAGAGTTTTATGCTACCCATTGTTTTTCCTCTCTGCACACTGAATGCTGATTTGTCAGTGCCATGTCATTATCTTACTCCAAACTCTTTTGTGAATGAGTTTCTTAAGTTTCAGTGAGGATTTCTGGAAATACAAACTCTTCTACCCTCTTTCTTTTAACTCTACCTCTCACTGAGGTTCAGTGAGGGTGGCTAGTAATGGTAGGAGAAAAAGGCAGAGAGAGAGATGCACACATTAACCAACAGTTTTCTTTTATGAACAAGAAAATTGGCCGTTTTCCTATTAGCATATGAGGAACCTAAGAATGTTCCTTGTTGTCAAGGCAACAGCTAGTCCTTGGGTAGCTGCAATAGAAAAGAAGCCAGAGCAATCTTTATAGGATCAAGTCTTTTTTATCATCAAATCATAGAAAGAAACCTTGAGAGTCTACCCAGCCTATTCTCTTGCCTTCAGTTAATACCCACTAAAATAATTTAAAACCAATACCAAAAAAATGTCCTATTTTAAATAATTCTGAAGAGATTACATAGCTTTGTTGGTAATCACTTGCAATGTTTTATAATTCACACTACTAATAATTTTTTTTCAATCATTCACACTTAAATCTTTCATGCTGCAGTTTGAAATCCATTTCCCATAGTTCTCAGTGGAAATAAACAACTAATTGTATACTTCGCCTGTACTTGAAAGAATAACAAAATTGTCTGACTTAAATTCCTCAGAGTGAATAATGCTAGGTTCTTCTACCTTTCCAGCCATTTGTACTGTAGGTCTCCTCTGATGACATCCTATACTCTGCAAGATGATCTCTAATTAGGGAACCCAGTCCACCTTGTGACTTATAGAAAGCTGACCAGCAGTGCCCAAAAAGAGCAGGCTACCACCCCATCCTCAGTTTATCTACTCAAGTCTCCCAGGTTAATTTAAGCTGTAGAATTATATTCATCATAAGTATTTTTGCACAGACTGGCTAATACAAATTTTGTGGCCTGGTTTGAGCATAATCACTCATTCCCCGTTTGGTAGTCGGGCAACTCATTTTGCTTTTAAAGTAGCTATCTATCACTTTTCCTTGTAGAATCGTGTCTCTTTGGTTCTTCCTCTCAAGATAAAGTTCACTCCCTCCTGCCCTCACACTAGCACGTTTAATGAGCATACTTTCTGGCCTCACTGTCCATGTCACTAACTAATATATGCTGAGCACTAGTCACAGGAAGGCATCCTGAAAATACGTCTTAAAAGATATTTATACTGGCCCAGCATGCACAAAAAATGTATCACCTAGAACCAGATACATCATTTTGCACTAGATTTTCTGTGTCATTTTGACTTATGACCTTACTGCCTCAGCCGCGGATGATATACTTTCTGGTCCTAATTTTTCTCATCCTTATAAATGGAGAGACCACATACATAGATTTCTGGATCTCTTTTTCTATGCTAGGCACTATACTAAGCACTTTATTTAAATTATCTCATCATAGCCTCACAACATGCCTGTGAGGTATATATTAATTATCATTTCCATTTTACAGAAATTGAAAATGAAGCTTAGTATGCCCAAAGATATCCCAAGATATTATGGCTACTGGGTGATAAACTAGAATTTGAGGTAAGGTAGCCTGGTCTCCCATACTTTTAAACACTCTGCCATGGAGGCAGGAAAGTGGGTCCTCCACTTATATCCTGCTATTAGGAATATACATTAGTAGAATCCTTCTGGAAGGTAATTTGGTACTACGTATCAGAATCCTTAAAGAAAAATGCATATCCTTTGCTCCAGTATTTATTTTATCATTTAGCAATCACTTATATGGTACTTCCTATGTGCCAGGCATTGCTCTAAGCATTTTCCATATATTAAAAATGAACCTTTATGCCAACACTACAATGGACTAATATCTCTATTTTACAGAAAAGCAAGTTGGGGCACTTAGAAATTAAGCAAGTTTTCCAAAGTTTCACAATTTATAAGATGTAAAGGGAGCTGTGGCTGCAGAATCATATATTAATATGTTGGAAGAGAAGACAATAGATAAAATAACATCATGGTAGATCTATTAATATTTTTTTAAATTTATATATGGGCACAAAAAACAGACTAGAAGAATTATAATAAGAATAACAAATATAAACAGTGGCCTCTATGTTATGAATGGGTAATTTTTTTTCTTGAATATATTTGTATTTTTCTTAGTTTCTTTTTTTTACAATGAAAGTATGTTTCTTTTCTAATTAGCAATTCTTAATTTGAGAGCAATTTAGGGGCACCTGGGTGGCTCAGTGGGTTAAGCATCTGACTCTTAATTTCAGCTCAAGTCATGATCTCAGGGTCATGACATCGAGCCCCGTGTTGGGCTCCACTGGATGTGGAACCTGCTTAAGACTCTCTCCTCCTTACCCTCAATCCCTCCTGCACCCCCTCCCCTGCTTGCATGTGCATGTTCACTCGTTCTCTCTCACTCTCTCACACTATAAATAAGTAAATAAATAAGTCCTAAAGAGAATCTAATAGAATATCTCTGAGGTCTTTTTAACAGCAGAATGGTGCTTACATTATGCAGTTTACATGAACAACCATGCTTAGAAAAAAATTTAATTGGAAATCTAGTCTCCCTAGTCCATCCTTTACTGGCTAGCAAGCAAGGAGGATGACTTGGTTTGCTTTAATGAAGCTTTTATGTCAGCTAGTGAACAACTCCTGATTTATTAATTTAGAAAAATTCACTCAACATGAGAAGCCATTTAACTCCTCTTGCTATATTCCCCGGTTATGCTGAAGGTATTTGTGATTCTAGGATAGAGTAATGGGTAGGAACCAGGTTCCAGGGATCAGACCTTTATAGGTTCCATCCCTAAATCCACCCCATTTTAGCTATGTGACCTTAAACTCTCCAGGCTTTTATTTTCCTCATCAGTAAAGTGGGTATACTATAGCATGAAGAATACAGGGCTCTTGGGAGAATTGAGATAATGTGTGTTAAACACCACTCTATCAGGCACATAGTAGTCATGCAAAAAATGGTAGCTGTTTTTATTATTACTGTTTAGTACTGTTTAATGTCATTAAAAAGTATATTTGAGGTTCTCTACTAAAAGATACCATGTACTTTCTAAGTGGTATTCCCACCTGAAGAATTTAAATTTTTCTTTAGTGGGGAGATGAAAAAAAGCAGGGAATTGTGTATGATCAGAAATATTTAAACTTATTAAAACTGTCAATATTTTAAATGATCCCTGTAGTTTTCTAAGGCCAGTTTTAAAAATCAATGTGATTACTAGGCCTATATTAGTTAATAATGAACCATTTTTATGAACTATTCAGAATCCATTGTCAGCCTGATTATTTTTATTATGCCACAGACTGTTTGCTTTTGCATACATATGCGGTCTTGAATCAATATGTGGACCCTCGTAGGTCATAATCCTCATCTGACACCAATGCTATATTGACTACTGCCGGTTTCTATGGGAAAGGAATGTTAGGTTAAATTCTGTGTCTTACGGACAAGAAAAATATTAGCAAAATAGCTTTATCTCACAGCACACTAGGGCCTTTTCCAAAAGAGACTTCTTCCATGTATCCATGTGGGGAATGATGAATGAGTGCACACACAGGTACACACACAGACACACACTTAAACTTCTTTTGAATAAAACAAATTAAGGGAGTGGCATTCCCATCCTTCTAACACCATTCTATCTGAATTCAAAAGAAACAGCTTTGGGAAAATTCTTGCTGTCTTTTGCCAATAGAGTTGTAACACCAAAATCTGAACCGGCTTCTCAACTGGATTTGGTCATGTGAGTCAAAGCAGAGCTTGTGTTGTACATCTCCCTGCCTCTCCCCACTCCCCACATTAGTTGAGCCTCACTGCTCTTCACCATAATCCTCCCAGCCCCACTCTCCACGTTGGTTGAGCCTCAATGCTCCAACAAGTAATGCACTTCTGACACAATGGGGGATGGCAGGGGCAGTGTGGGGAAAATCAGATAATGCAGACACAAGCTTGACAGACTTGCTTCTTTTTGAGTGCCACATTATGAACTGGCCAAGTGAAACATGAAGGTATTATCCTGCCTTATCTGGTAGTTGAAAGGGGTGCAGCCTCCTTAATGGTATGGTTTTTGGCTTGTTGCCAAAGGATTCTCACTTTAGCTGCTTCACATATTCACCCAGAATGCTGTCTCCTCACTTCCGTTAGCTGTTTTGACTCAACCTACTCTGAGATGAGAGAGGAGAACCTGTCAGGACCAAATGGGTTGCCAAATGGGTTATACGATGAGCAGGTCAGTTCTGAAGCCTAGTTAGAAATGTCTGCAACTATAGAGTGAATTTAGGGACTCTGAATTACACTAAAGAGAAACTAGATTTCATAGTGTTTCCCACTCTCGTGCATCTCCACAGGATTGGCTTTAGTCTTCTCACAGGAAACCTGTCATTCCTGGATCACTGTCTTCCTATTTCAGAGAGGAGAGTATAAACACACACACACACACACATGCACACATGCCTACACACACACTCTCTTCAGAGTCCACATGGAAAAGATCCAGGGTTGTTTTTTCCTACATGCTCCATAAGTCAATCTAATGCCTAATCTAGAGTTTGAGAATAATTGCCCACAGCATTCCTACAGTCCTATCCAGAGACAAACTCAAGGGCTAACTTTTTAAATTTATGAATCACTCTGATAGAACGAAAACACTCTGAAGTTCAAAGTTCCTGTTATTGCTGACAATAATTAGAATAAAATGTATAGCACTACTTTTAAAAAGATACCCAAAATGGATACCTAGTTTTTATTGTCATAGCTAAATCGCTTAGTTTGCCAGACCAACAGCATAGCCCTTTTACATCATAATTCTACGAAAATTCTACGAAAAGCACACAGACCATCATCCTGTTGTTGTTTGTGTGACCCTAAAGAACATTACTTAGGGTATCTGAGGTTCAGTTTCAATATGGGAAAAATGTATTCTCTGCTTACCTCCTAAAAATTTTCTAAGGATTAAAGATAAGTAAAGAGCCCTCCCCACTATCCAGTTAGTGTATAGCAGGCACCCAATCCAGGCCGACATTTTTCCCTTCTCTATTTCTGTGTTTCCTTCACAAACAACTAGACTTTGCTTTCCACTGGACCAGAGACCTTAATTTACCTATTCATTCATGATGCTAAATAGCCATTCTATTTGAGTAATGCATACAATCCTAGGAATTCATAGGTGTTTTTAGGTAATATTTCATTAAATGACATAAAAGTCTGATGTTGAAGGAGGCAAAGATTCTCATCTTCATTTTACATACACTTGAATTCTTTGAGGTTTTGTGCTTCCAAGAAAACAACCAATCTGTGACCAAGATGTAATTAAAACCCATGATTTCTAATTCCCAGGCTTTGACTCCAACCTCTGAAAATGCTTCAATTCAATGAAACTAATGGCACTTTGGTCTCTGGAATTAGATCCTGTTATCAATGACTTCCACATGGAAAGATCATTCCAAAATGTGTAATTAACCAAGAAAATGCAAATAAACCAATTTGTACCTGCTATTTAGAGGTAAGACATTGAAATGGCTTGAGTTCGTTATTTGAAAACTTAACCTTTTTCTGCTTATAGTGTAGCTCATGTTCTCCAATTCACATATTTTTTTCAAAAATTACATTTTTAGTGAAATATTTTAGATTATTTGTGATTCTATTACAGAGCTTGGAATGGAGAGAGAACTACATGTTATCAGGCACAATAGGAAGAACACCCTTCTTTCAATAACCTTTGGCAATTCAATTTAATAAACATTTGTTTTAACTCTGCTGTGTACCAGGCCTTGTGCTGAGTGGGGTAGGAATTAAACTCCCAATCTAGCCCAGTCAGAAACATGGTAACATTTGGTCAATGTTACTGAATGAAAGACCATAGTGGGATAGGTAAATACTGAACTATATCTTCTTAAAAGCAGACAGTAATTGTCTAAGACAGGTCTGTAATGATATGGTCTAGACAGACTGCTAAGAGGAAGAAACTTTTAAGCTAGACCTAGAAAACTACTTCTTTCAAGTAACAGACACTCAAGTCAAAGTAGTTTAAGGGAAAGAAAGAAAAGGGGAAAAAAAAAAAAAAAGCAACTATGAGCTGGCACTATTAAAACAGGACTTGAACACCAGAACTTTTAGTCTCTTGGGGACATAGTCACTGGCAGCTTTGGGCTAAATATCATTCCAAATTAATGACTCACAAGGAAAGAATATCTGTCTTGCCTACCTTCATTCTAAGAAGGACTCCAACTGGCCCAGCTTCAGTTACTTGCTCATCCTTGGATCAATCACTGTGGCCACAAGCATGATTTGCCTGGCCTGGGTCATGTAGGCAAAACTGGGGCACTACTGTGTTTGGCATGTCTTTCAGAAGCACATCATTGCAATGGAAGAGAAGAAGAGGAGTTTCGGGTAAACCAAAAGAATGAATTCCATTGCAGTCTATTAAGATAGATTGGCCAACCTCCAAGCTAACATGGAGAAAAGGGTCATTTTAAGCATAACAGTTTCAGCAAAGGCCCAAGGGGATAAAAGGAAGAGAAAAGGGAAAATTCAGTGTATGCTAAGGAAATGGATGATATTGTTGGTACACAGCGGGAAAGAATGGAAGATAGGTTGGAGTCAGATAGTGTGCGTATTGGAAGCCCTATAAAGAAGCTGGTGCTATGTTTTTTAAGTAAGGTACAGATTTTTAAAGTTTTCAGAGTCACATAATACACTCTACATTTTAGAAAAATAATTCACTTATATCATAGAGGATATACTAGATAGACATGCTGGAGACAAGGAGAGTGGGTAGGAGAAGCATGGTGGACATGTTTTTGCCTGAAGGCATTCATTTCTTGGGGAGAACTTCCTTTCCACTTGTCTTTGTGGGACTGTCAATCACCATGTCCCACAGAACCATAAGGCTGGGTCAATGTTAATGCTGTATTTCCTGGGACACGATTGGTTTGTGGGTAAGCATGTAACTCAGGCAGGGCCAAATTTGGGTCCTTTATTGAGGTTTAACACATGGATACTTCCAGTCAATACAGTCTAAGGATATAGGCTGAGCGTTCCCAGCAGCCATCTGGCCATTACAAGGAGTCTGTGTAAAATAGATATCAATACATTAGAAGAATGCAGGTAAAAGGAAAAAGACACCTCTGTCAATGTTGTGCCATCCCTGGATTGACAATATCTTGAAATTCCCATTTACATTTGTCAATATTCTTCGTGTGTGTGTGTCTTTTAATTGCATTTATTTCACTCGACAACCAAATACAGAAGATACCAGCCATTTACTAAATAGCTATTACATACCAGACATGGTGCTAGGTGCTTTATAGGTATTATCATATTAAACCTTTACGATAACCCTGAAAAGCAGATATTATGATTTCCCATTTTTACAGAGGGAGAAAATCATGACTCAAATAAGTTCTATAATTTTATTTAGTTATTAAGAGTTGGAAATTGTATTCTAAAGATTTGTTCAGGGGCACCTGGGTGACTCAGTCATTAAGTGTCTGCCTTCAGCTCAGGTCATGATCCCAGGGTCCTGGGATGGAGCCTCGCATCAGGCTCCCTGCTCAGAGGGACTCAGCCTGCTTCTCCCTCTTCCACTCCCTCTGCTTGTGTTCTCTCTCTCGCTGTTTCTCTGTCAAATAAATAAATAAAATCTTTTTTAAAAAATAAAGATTTGTTCAACTCCAAAGCCTTTATTTTTTCCACTTTACTATATATATGCCACATTGCTTCTGTTCCATTAGAAGGCTATATTCTCAATGAAATAATAAAAGCCTGAAATAAGGCTTATAGCAGCCAGGATAGGAGGAAAAGATAGAATCAAGAGATATTTAAGGAAGAGAAATAATAGTTCTTAGTGATCTTTTTTCAAAGAATTTTAAATATTGAGGAAACATAAGAAACCTAAGATTATGAAATCAGGTTAATCTAAATATATGTATGGGAGGAAAATCTGGCTGGAAGGGAACAAATCATGTTTCATTTAAAGTGCTCGTTGAATAGCCAAATAGAGCCATCCAGTGAGTAACAATATAGTTCTGGTGATCCATAAGAAGATCGCAATAAATATATAGGCTTGAAACAAATAAAGCTATAGCAGTGTTTACAGCCTCTGAAGTGGATGAAATTGTTCACAGACCGCCCATAAAGTGAGAAATAAAAGATGGCAGAAGGTGAACCCACTAGATGTGAAAACATCAGTATTTAAACAGTGGGCTTTTGTTCATGCTCCCTCCCTCTGGAGTGCTCTTTTCCCTTTGTCTACCTTATGAATGTATATTCATCTATAATGATACGACACAATCATAATATTGCTTCAAGGTTTTGTTGGATCTTCCATTCTTCATCCTCTAATAGAACTGAATGCTTCAACCTTTGTGCCAAGCCCCTGGGACTTTGTACAATAATATTCTTATTGTAATTCTTATAATACTTTTATTCTGTAGCATTGAGGACCAGAGCCCAGACTACAGATTTAGAAAGACCTGAGTTGAATTTCCACTCTATGATCCACTAGTTGTGTAGCCTTTGGCAAATTATCTAACCTCTTTCGAGTCATGATTTTTTTTCCCATTAAAAAAAAAAAAAAAAAAGGAAAATACCTTCCTTGCAAGGTTATTTTGAGAATAAAGGAGATATGTGTAAAGCTTCTGGTACAGGGACTAACACATAGAAAACACTAGACTAACAGTAGATACTTGTTTATAAATTTATTTCTACTTACCAAACTTCTCCAGGGTCTTACTCATCTTTGTATCTCTGTTTTCTGACAAAGTAGCTGACACGTGACAGCCACTCAGGAAATGTGTGCGGAATTCATGCATGAGTAGGTAAGAAGTCAAAGAAGTAAGAAGATAATCAGGACAGAACAGGGACATGGAAATAAGGGAGAAGAGCATTTCAAAAAATATGGAGTGGTGAACAGTGCCAAATGCTCTAGAAAACCATGGCATGAGATTGGGCAGTTAGGAGTTGGATGATCTTTGTAATAGCAATTCTAGTGAAATGTTGAGTTTCAAAGGAGATTACAGTGACTGTTATGTAAATGAGATGGGGGTTTTGAAGGTAGAAAGTCCAGACAACTTTTCTAAGAGTTGACAGATAAAGGGAAATAAAGAAATGTGGAGGAAATTTTAAAGTGAAACAAGTAGAAGGACAGGTTTATTTTTAACAATAGGAAAAAAATTTTTAACTGTATATAACCAGAAGGGAAGGCCTTAATTGTGTTAGGAAAAAATATCCAAGACATCGAAAGGGGCATAAGCAATTATTAAATGTCTTCCTAGGACCTTCCAGGATTTATCTGATTTTGTAGCAATGCATAGTACCTCTGATTGACTTTCTATTAACTAAACTGTTTCACAACTCTATAGAGGTGGAAGTTTACTTGTTAAAAAAAAAAATGAAGAGTAATGCAAATTATTTTTGTTAATAGCAATGCAAATAAATTTTGTCCAGTAGAAATATAACTGACTTTTGCCCTGCAGAAAAGATAATCTCAAACATACCATTTTCTTGCCCTAAAGAATACTAACCAGTTTTCCATCTACTGGTATATTCATTTTGGCATTCCTAACTACTTGTACATATCTTTGCTTTTTAAATTCTCCCTCAGTATCATCATAATTATGTCAATGACAGTCCTTCTATTAATGAGCTGAATAAAATTTTTTTAAAGATTGATTTATTTGAGAGCAAGAGAGAGAGTGAGCAGGGGCAGGCAGGGGCAGAGTGAGAGGGAGAAGCAGACTCTACTGAGCCAGGAGCCCAATGCAGTATCTATCCCTGGACCCTGAGATCATGACCTGAGCCAAAGGCAGATGCTTAACCAACTGAGCCACTCAGGAGCCCCGGAGCTGAATAAAATTTTTGCTATGTGTTCACTTATTTGTATGAGAGTCATTTGTATGAAAGCATGAGCCTTGTATTTTTAACACTTTGAAAATTATAATTTAGCAGTGGAATGGTGCCACTGAAGGAAGAGCAGAGAAGAGACAGCTATCTGCACAAGATTTTGGAAAAAGGATCAGTTAAGGAGTGGGTCTTGAAACATCTCTGCGAAAGGGGGAGGAAGACAAAGAACTTTCTTTTCTTGATGGAAGTATGTAAGTCCAACGTTTGATCATGCATTGTCCAATTTATTCTCCACTGACTATGTAACAAAATAAGCTCATTTCATACCAGATTGCTTTCACTGTCCCCTCCTTTGTGGGCTATGATAAACACTGTATGTTCAGTTGGTGTGAGAGACACTAAGCACTCGTTTATTATGGCAGGTGTATCTACTGTCCCTTTCCAAATAAGTAACAAAACAAATGGTCACATTTTCCTTTAACTCAAATACCTATTATGTATTCCTGATTTAAAGACATTTTCTGAAATTTTTCTGCTTTCTGGAAACATTCAAACACAGTTTTCCAGGAACACAGGGAAAACACAATATATTGATATCAAGTATCAGGTCAATTTGGCATTATCTATTAAAGGGATCTCAAGATATGAATTAACTTCTGATTCAGTAATTCCACTTCTAGAAATTGATCCTGCAAAAACAAAAGCTAATACTATATTTTAAAATGTTCACTGCTACAGTTGTATGGTGAAAGAACAAAAATAAAGTTTTTCAAAAGGGAAATGGTTCCATTAATTATAGTATAGTGGATTACTGTCCAGTCAGTATAACCCATTTTTAAAGATTATATGATAAATAGGGCAAATGTATGCAATGTAATGTTTAAAAAAATCAGGACACAATTACAGATACATTATGAAACCAGTTCTGTAAAATGTATATGTAAAAAAGATTAGAAGGAGATACAAAAATATTCCATGCTATCAAAATTCAGTCCTGAATTCAGATAATAAGCATTCATAGTTAGAAAGAGCTGGATGTTAAAACAGTAACTATTGGGTGCCTGGGCTGGCTCAGTCCATTGAGTATCTGCCTTCAGCTCAAGTCTCACATCTGGCTCCCTGCTCAGTGGGGAATTGGTTTCTCCCTCTACCCTTCTCTCCTTCTCATGCTTTCTCACTCTCTCCCTCAGATAAATAAATAAAATCTTTAAAAAAAAATAAAAATCTTTAAAAAATAAAAATAAATAGTAACTATTTCTGAGTGAGAGATTACAGATTATTTTCTTCTACTTTTGTAGATTATGCACTTTCCTGAATTAAAGTGCCTCTGTTATAGTTAAAAAGTTAGTAGGATACAAATATTTCTATTTTTATAATGAGAAAAATTCTGTCCATTTTTTTTTTTTAAAAAGATTTATTTATTTGTCAGAGAGAGAACATGAGCAGGGGAAAAGAAAGGGAGGGAAAGGCAGAGGGAGAAGCAGGCTCTCTGCTGAGCAAGGAAGTATACACAGGACTCCATTCCAGGACCCTGGGATCAGGGCCTGAGCCGAAGATAGATGTTTAACCAACTGAGGCACCCAGGTATCCCAAAACTCTTTCTTTTTTTAACTTCAGCTTCTAGGGAGGGAAAAAAACATATATTTTTCTACGTCCCTGTGACTCTGTATCATTTCAGATCTCAGGACAGGCACTTTTTCTCCTTTGCTGTCAGATGGTTAGAGAGAAAACCTAAACCAAATATAACTAAGTAAAGCAGCCTATGAATGTGAATGCGCCAACCATGTGAGTCATCTAGAGTCTTCTTTCTTCTCAGTCCGCACTAATCATCCATCACTAAGAAGAGCATATGTTGCCTCCTGATATTCTTCAAACTGCCTGCCTCTTGTCATCACCACCACTATTGTGTTTAGTTCTCCACCTGTCCTGAACGATTTCACAGTCCTTAACTTGTCTTCATACTTTCACCCTGGCCCCCGCCCCACAGTCCATACAACAGAGTTACCCTGAAGAACAAATCTGACAAAGTAAAATCTTTCAGAGACTTCTTATACTCACTGTTAAGTGGATTAAAATTCTTAACACAGTTCATGTTTTTGTATCTACTTCATCTTTTTGTATCTACTCACTTCTCCAGCCTTTTATCTTCTAATCTCCTTGTCATATTCTATGCCCCAGCATATGGAAACATAGCACCAGAACATGCCATGTTCTCACTGACCTCTTGGTCTCTATGCATTCTAGTCCCTAGAATGCCTTTTCTTTCTCCCTTTCCCCCCCATGCCTAGCAATAGCTGACATGTGGTTTTTCTTCAGGTCTTAGCAGAGACCTTTCTGCAGAAGGCTTTCCTTGATCTCTTGGTTTGTTTTCATTTGCTTTCATGGCATCCTATTATAAGCACTTATTGTATATCATGAGATCAGAAAGTATGCTATAAGATTTGATACAGAATATTGTATATTTTACATAACTATTTTTTTCTTGATATATTTGTTTACTTGTTTAGATTTGTTTGCTGGGTTTTTTTGGTTCTCCTTAACTAGACTGTAAGCTCCTTGAGGAGAAGTGCTCTATCTTATTTACTTCTATAGTCTGAATGCCCAGCATAGTGCCCGATATAGAATAGGGGGGGCTTCATATCATAGAATGACTAAGTGGACAAATGAATGAGAGCATCTCAAAGCCAAATCAAAATGGCCCTCAGCTTATCCACTAGACTCTGGGTTAACATAGATGGAGAACAGCCACTATTCCACTACCGGCATGGACAGATGAGCACCCTATTATATATAAAACATGTGAATAACATGGAAAGCAGAGGTTTAAGAAATGAAATAAATGAATGTTAACTGATTTCAAAAAAAACAGTGTCTAGCTATCTTTAAAAATATCACTCACTGGGATGCCTGGGTGGCTCTGCTGATTAAGCATTTGACTCTTGGTTTCAGCTCAGGTCATGATTGTGGGATTGAGCACCGTGTCAGGCTCTGCAATCAGCAAAGAGCTTGTTCCCTATTCACTCTCCTCTCCTGCTCTCTCTCTCTCAAATAAATAAATAAAATCTTTAAAAAAAAAAAATCACTCATTGTTTTTGGGGCACCTGGCTGGCTCAGTCAGTAGAATATGTGACTCTTGATCTCAGGTTTGTGAGGTCAAGCCCCACATCAGACATAGAGACTAGTTTAAAAAAATATGTATGTCACTGTTTTTAATTAAACAGAATTTCTTTATCTTTACCAGAAATTGAAGTCATCCACTGTTTTTCTTGTTTTTTAAATTGGTTCACTGTCTTTTCACTGTAGAGATGTAGTGCTCCATTGCTGCATTGCCCACAAGGACATTCTACATAAGTGACCCTGGGTATGTACTTTGGAAAAAGGGGGTCCCAAATAATTTTGGGAGAGGCTGCTTTTATTATTTCCTGCTCTTAGAAAGGTCTGACACAAATGGCACACACTAACAGCTAAGAAACATTTGTTAGTTTAACTTACTTTTCAAGCCTACATTATCAAACCTTTTTGAGCTTGGAGCCCAAGTTTTTTTAATGCTGACATAGATATAGAGGATTGGATTCAAGGACAGGAGACCAGGTGCCAATCCTGTTGGTACCACTCCCTGTAAGCCACTTCAGTTCCAGAGCCTCAGCTTCCTGATTTAATGAGGGCATTGCACAAAATAATGTAAAAGACCCCTTTCAGACCTAAAATTCTATTTTAATTCTATCACATCAAATAATTGTTGATCTACATTCCATGAGACACTTAAGAAAAATATGTAAAAGATTATTTAATGTAATCAGAGAGAACTGAACTTTATTGAACTTACATTCTGCTTTTTAATTTGACATCATCTTCTAGACCTCTAGATGGACATTCAGATAACTAAAACCTATTTGATCTTCATTCACAAAAATAAAAAATAGTTAATCTGGCCATCTCTGCAATGGTCCTCTTAAATACATAGTGCCATTTCCTTCTTTTTCCTCCTGATAAGTAACTGAAATAAAACTAATGGATATACAAGTACAAAGATATCATAAGGTTGGGACCTCTGAGTCTGACAAACAAAAAGCCGATTCTGTGTCTGCAGCATGCTGTAGACACATCTGGCTTACTTTAGCTCACAATGGAGAAATATGAATTGTGCTAAAAAGCACTATTTGTGCAAATGCAAATAATATTCCATCTGCTCAGGATTTTTTTTTTTTTTTCTTATATAGCTTTTGTTCCAGTGTGGTAAAAGCCTGTTTCTTTACCCTGAAGTGCTCCTGCTGATGAAGAGTGAAGTACATGACAATGAACTAAAATCCATTATCAAACAAATACAGTGAGCTTTTCAGCAAGTCATCACAGGGAATGTTGCCTTTTTCTCTGGCATTAACTTGAAAGCGATTTGTGTTCATGCAAATAAGACAAAGTGGTAGGGTTTTTAAAAATTTATGTGTGTGTGGTGGGGAGGGGGTTATTCCATACACTGTAGTTTGCGCTGTAAATCTTTCATTTTTATCTCTCTCCTGGTGGGGGAGAGCATCAGAGAAGCATTTTGGCAGCCTTCAGATTTCCTTATGGTTTGAGTAGTGATAAGTTCTCAACAGAAGAATTTGAGCTCTGCCTTATGTTGTCTTGAATAAACTTACTTGGGAATTGGCAGAACTGCTTTCCCAGCTCTTAAGAAGAGCCTAGGGCAAGTTGGAAGAAAACTTAACCCCTGTGCTACTGAAACTAAACACAGTAAGTTTCAAAAGCTCCAACTCCGCGATTTGCTGGTGGCAACAAAAGTAACTTATCCAAATTCATTCTTCCATTAAATGCCTCTGAGCACTCCTCCATTCCTTTCCGTCACTGAGGCCTTACTCTGAGGGCTTTGCGACAATCATACTCTTCCTAAAATTAACAGGCTAGTTTTCTATTTGCAGGATGATTATAGATCTGAGTGACAGTTATACTATGACTACAACACAAGACGTTGATAGGCCAACTCCAGAGAGCAGTCACATTCAGGAAAATGAATTCAGCTTTCCTTTCAGTCCCCTTGGCCCTTAGCTTTGACCTCTGTTGCACTTCCTTGTCCCCTTCTCCTAAGATCTATGATTTCCACTTCGACAAAACTGAAAAAAAGCAAAAGACTTTGATCCTCTCTTCCTGAGATTTGAGAAGTAGGGCAGAGGAAGATTATAAGCTTGTATGAGCATGAAAACACACTTTTATTTTACACAAAACCGAAGGCTTATTTTGTAGTATTTCTGGCTGCTTGATTTATGCCTGATAATTTTATGGAATATTAGTTGAGTTTTAAATAATTTAACTAATATTTTGGTCTTTGTAAAATTTGAAGAATATTCTTTTATGGAGCAGAACATTTTTGGAGGTTTGTCTTTTTTATAATTTTATTGTTTATAAATTTCAGATTATGCACTGCTTTTTCAGGTTTAAGTTTTATAATACATTTTCAATTAACACTGATTTGTGAGTTTGAATACTGATGTTAAGATTCAATGAAATAACAGATGTAAAAAGCACTTGAATTATTCCAGAAAAAGTTGCTACAGACAGCTAAGATGTTAATGCTGTTAATGCATATAATTTATAATTCTGGGGGAAAAATGATTGCCAGAAAATAAACACTATTTCTTTTGTAGAGTACACTATAAACATCAACAGATGATTATTTTCTTAAAGCTTACTTTCTAGAACATATATTAAGCTACCTTTTATAGCACAAGTAAAACCTGAAATTTAGCACTTGAGTGCACAATTGTGTCGTATCAACAGTTTTACAGTTAAGCTACCTGCAAATACTAACATTATTCCACAGAGTTCAACTGAACAGCTAAAAATGTGATCTAAAATGAATTAGTATTTTAGAACCAAAAACTACTAAACTACAATGGTTATCTTGCTGCAGTGTCTATAATTATATTTACAATCTTGTAGTGTATTTTAGAGCTACTGAGAATTGTAAAGAAATAAAATAATATTTGCCCTAATAAGGTCTCTTACATCAAAGGTGGTTTCTTTTTATGTTAAGGCAAGATAACTTTTCACTCTTCTCAACTTCAAAGGAAAACGCATTTTTCCAAATATGTTTTAAACTTTTAACATAAAATCCTTACCCATTAAACCACTAATATACGGTTGGTCAGGAAAATGTCTCATTCCACTCACAATAATGTCTCAGTTTAATTAGACCCTGAAAAGTAAAGGATTTAAATTCAAATCCTGGCCAACATTAATTATAGAATTCTTAATATTGTAGCATGCCCTTTACTAAGTTTCTAGGATATGTCCTATACTAAATAAAAAAGAAAATTAACTTTTGGGGACAAAGGACTGATTCTTGTAAAATATTGTATGTAATGATAAGTGCTATGTCATCCTAAAGTCCTTTCCCAAGACTCAAAGACACAACAGAACTCTGAAGTCCAGGAACTTTGAACTTTGAAGGACTGGAACTTGCCATCATCATTTTCCACACAGGGGGGAGGGTGCCAAAGACCTGCTGTTTCTAACAGCTGCGAATCTGAACATTTTATCAATCCACTTAGTAAGGAGAGGACTCCCTTTATCTCTCTTCTATGGCACCTCCTTAATCTTAGTTAAATCGAGAGTTGGTTCACATATAGTAGCTACAGCCACAGCCAGGGAAGAAGGACTCCCAGGCCATTTCATCGACAGTAAGAACAAGATCTAGCAGTGACTGAGAATGAAAATGCATAGGCACATGCCAGCTCCTCTCCAGGTCTGTTCTGAGATCTTTGCCAGCCTCTTCTCATTTCAGTTAGAGATGTTTTGCTTCTTTATCAGTTAATCATTAGGGGTTTTTGGGGGGAAGATTTTAAAGTAATCTCTACACCCAACATGGGGCTCAAACCCACAACCCCAAGATCAAGATTTGTAGGCTCCACCAACTGAGCCAGCTGGGTGCCCCAAATCAGTAGGTTTTTATTAAGCATTCATTTTCATATCAGGAATTCTGTGAACTGTCCCCTCACGCAGCATTCCGAAGGGCAAAATGCACTGACTCAGCACTCTCATCCCAGTTTTACCAGTTATAAGCCTTCTCTGTGACCTTGGTCAGTCCCTTAGGTGCAATTTTAATGGGGCTCAGTTTTAAACAGATAATATAAATACCTACCCCATTTTCCTCTTGGCATTGTTCTGAGAACTAAAAAAACCAAGTTATGGAGAGAATGCCTTAAAAATTGAACTACAAAGCAGACAGAAAGCAGTAGTATTATTAGACTTTATGTGATTAATAAATTTATGTAATTTCTCAAGGAATAGGTATTAAATAACTTAAAAACTGCAAAAAAATCTATTATGAAATGCACTTCAAATATCAAATAAACGCTGTCAACTCTAGCTAGTTTTGGTAAGTAGTCAAATGATTGGAAAGTTATTGTAGGGCAAACAACAAATAGATACTATTTTATTTTATTTACTATTTTATTCATTTACTTCTTTATTTCAGCCAAAAAAATAGGCAATGACTCTGAATTTCCCAAAGTCAAAAAGAAACAATTCTTGGTCAATGAATATTTTGTGATTTGGTCTTAGATTAAGAGAGTAAGAAAAATTAAGTGGGGTCACTAGTGTTCAGTGCAGGATTGCTTCTTGGCATTCCTTAGGATTTTTGTATGTTTATCCAAATTCCAAATTCTGAGAGAAAAATTTTTTAAGAAGCTGGATAACGAGAAATAGGTCATAATTACCTTTTGTGAGTTAAGGCTTAATGATGAACAGACACAAGTTTGAAGGAATCCACTAACACCAAGTCAAAAGCAGAAAATACTATGTGCTGGGGTGCCTGAAGGCCTCAGTGGGTTAAGCCTCTGCCTTTGGCTCAGGTCATGATCCCAGGGTCCTAGGATTGAGCCCCACATCTGGCTCTCTGCTCAGCAGGGACTCTGCTCCCCACCCCTCTCTCTGCCTACTTGTGATCTCTGTCAAATAAATAAATAAAATCTTTAAAAAAAAAAAAAAAAGAAGAAAAGAAAAAGAAAATAATATGTGCTAAGTAACAGTTTACCCATTCTGAAGCATGGGTCTGTAGCTTCCTCACCAATCCCAAAACAAAACAAAACAAAAAGTAACCAAAATGTATGTTCTAACAATCAGGCAGTAAAATTTATAGTCTGTTCATAGAAGAGAACTTCTGCCAGTAATCCAAACCAGTTTAGTCTTTAATAGACACTTTTAACTTGTTTCGAGGCCAAAAGTATTTAAAGCAGCAAATCAGGAAGGGAGAGAAGGGCTGCAGAAACAAACCTTAGTATATTAACAAGAAAGGACAATATAAAAGGAAAAGGAAAAAGAGAGACACCATAAAAAGCAAAGCCTTGCTTTTCCTCAATTTCCATGGTAGCACAAACTATTCTTTTTTTGTGCTTGTATCTGTGATTACAAGGTTTGTAATCAATACCATGGCCAGAATAACGAGAGCCACTACATCCATAACAGTGTGTCAACTAGAGTAATCTGTTGCTTAGGATCTGTTTTTCAACATGTTATCTCATGATTGCCGCTTTTGAACAAAAAAACCAGATTTGTATAAAGGCTGTGTCAATTTTTAATAGCAGCTCACACTTGATATCTAACCAAAGATCCCAAAGCAGAGTGCTCACAGACCAAGAGGACTTAAGATAATCCACTGCCCTACGGGGAGAAATAATGAGTCTTTATTTGTCTCTATCTTAAAAAGGAATAAAATAAACCCTAAATGGTATTTAATATACACTTGAGACTGACACCCTAAATTGGTCAACCTAACACAAAAGGTTTGTCATGGTGGAGGGAAATAAGCGACTTTAGCAATACAGAGGGTCAAAAGGAAAGCCCTAATTCTTCCACAAACTTTCAGCATATTTTGGCCTATTGCAGTTTATGTGTGAGGCTAAATATATATCCAGATGTCACTTTAAAGAACAGAATCTTTACAATATCTGAAGTAGGTTGGGAATGAGCATGAAAAGCCTGGTATATAATAGATGTGTGCTGGTAGTTTCTTCAAAAAGAGTTGAATGTAAAGGAGAGTTGTGACACTTTTTAGAAACAGCTGCTCATGATTTGTTGACCTCTTCCAAGGTGGTAAGTGTTTGGCAATGGGTTGTTATCAGCAGATACTTTTTAAAATAAATTTAATAATGATGGTGCTGGTAGTGAGGAAAATGAGTTTTCTGTAACATAAGTAAAATAAATGATTTTAAATTATATATCTCCTATTTATCTCTTGTAGCTCTTATTTTGTAAATTTTTATAATGTACATAATAATATACATGATTATATGTATCTAATATAGACTTTATCACATATGTATATACAGTAATGCATCTAATAAGTAAATATATCGAAGCTGCATGCTCAAAACTTTTTTGCTGGTAGAGATATGTGATCCACTAACTCATGCATAATGACAGCAACATTTTCATATCTAATGACATCTTGGTGATGATAACCACATGTTATTCCTGGAAACAGTCTAAAGCTATGGAATCCTGCTTTTATTTGCTTATCATACTGCATTTGTAAGAGGAAATATGTATCAAACAGGATGCTTACAGCTGCAATTTTTTCCTAAGTCTTATTGGGCCAAATTAGCATAGACAGGACCTTATCTAAACCAACCTCTGTTAACCATGATAAGGCCACCATAATTAGCCACTAAAGTGTTGGACTTAAAATACCTAGTGAGGAGTTGACCATAATGTTCACCACGTGCTATTCTCCCCATTTTGCAGATCCTTCCCCTTTTATTTACCCCAAATGGGATATGTAGCTTAACCAAGATTACCTAACAAATTGACTTGATTTGACTGAACTGATAATTCTTGTCCTCGTCATAATCACTTATTGTAATAATTATTTTAATATTGCCAGAATAATAAAATAATTAAGATTTGTATTGCATAAAAGAACACAGTATTATTGGGGAAATACTTGCAGATAAGTAGATCTAACAGATAACTGAGAAGTAAGTCAAAACGCATCATAAGCCCATGAGATTTATCCAATAGGAAAAAGTGGCTTACTCTATGGAAAAAACAAAACTAACAACATACGTCTTCATAAAATACAAAAATTAATTTCAGAGGATTTGTATAAAATGTAAAAAATAAAATTATAAAAAGAATTAATTTTAAGCAATAATTTTTCTCTGAAGTAAAACATTTGGAAGTAATATTTATAAAAGTATTAAAATATATATTATAAATAAAAAAGGATTTCTTTTCACCATAAAAATGTAAAAGCATATAAGGTTTAAAACATTACAATACTAAAAGGCCAAAAATAAATGCAAAATGATAATGGATTTACATTTTAATATATAAGTACTTCTTATAAGTCAGTAAGAAAAATATAGCATACCAAGAGATAAATGATAAAAGGATAAGAAAAGATGATTCACCAAAGAAGACAATTCAAATTCCAACAAACATTTAAAAAGGTCAAACCTACTAGCAACAAAAAATCCTTATTTATGTTAAATAAATTTATATAACAGTGTTAAATTGGAAACAATCTAAGCATTCAAAAATACCAAATGGTTTAATAAATTGTTGTAAGATCGTTCAATTGAATATATTGCAATTATTAAAAATTATGCTTATTGGGGCGCCTGGGTGGCTCAGTGGATTAAAGCCTCTGCTTTCGGCTCAGGTCATGATCCCAGGGTCCTGAGATCGAGCCCCACATCGGGCTCTCTGCTCCGCAGAAAGCCTGCTTCCTCCTCTCTCTCCCTGCCTGCCTCTCTTGCCTACTTGTAATCTCTCTCTGTCAAATAAATAAATAAAATCTTTAAAAAAAAATTATGCTTATAAAAAATTTAAATCATGAGGAACCACAAATATTCCAATGTGTATTAAATCTTAGCAAATACAATATGATCTAAATTTTGTAAAAAGAGATATATATACACATATGTATATATGTATAGAAGCAAGCTGAAAAGACAACATATTCAAAGACTTTTGGAATATGGAAATATTTTCATTTAACTTATATTGTTCTATAATTCCCAAGTATTCTACAATGAATGTCTAAGGATTTTCTTGTTGAAATTCTTCATATTTTCAGAGTCCTTGTCTTCTTTTAAGAAACAAGATCTCTGCTTCATTCATGGATGTACACACAGAGGAGCTATATATGGAGTCATACCAATACACTATAAAAACATATGTAGGACCTAAGAGTACAACAACAACAAAAATATTTTTACATACCTACAAATGACTAAAGGAAAGTTATACATGGAACTCTTACCTCTAATACAACAAAGAATGTGTAAGATCTGAAGCACATTCTAAAAAGCCTTCCATACCTACAGCCGATTAAATGAACTAAAGTAAGCCTAATGTTTATTGAGCACCTACATACTCAAAAGTAAATAATTTTCATATATAATCTTATTCAATCCTCCCAACAAACTATGAGTTAAGGTATTATCCCACTTTCATAAATGAAGAAACTGAGGCTCAAGTAACATTATATACCTAGCCAGAAAAACATCACTAGGTAATGCTCTAACCAAGTTTCAAATCTGCTGTCAAATTCAAAAATTCCTAGCTTTGTACAACCCCACGCATGCTGCCTTTCAATCAATTTACAGAGAAACAACTGATCAATTAAATGATGAATCAATTTAAAGCAAACAGTCTGACAGGAAAACAAGCTACAGTTTTTGAGGAGTAGCATGTGATCAGCTTATTTGCAATACTTTATTTTGGCTTTTTGTCTCAATTATCCTGATAATTTATTTTCTACTTTAAATTTAAATTTGCTTCTTCCCAGTCTACAAGCCTTAGAACAGATAGGAAGCTGTGTTTACACAATGTCAACCATGCTGACAACTTAAACTTGTATGAAGGAATAGATGTTTCTCTTTTCACGCAGGTGCTAGACTTTATGCAGACGCCTGGGGAGAGGCGTCTTGATTGTCTTCCGTGGGATTTCTTGATTCAAACCACCAGTGCCAAGGTAAAAACAAGACAACTAAGAAGCTTCAGCTAGTTAAGTATTTTATAAACAGAGAATTAACATATCATGGTTCAAGGAGTTGACCAATCTTAAACTCTATATTCTGTCTTTTGGAGACAACTGACAAAACTCTACTAATAAATTTCACTTTGCAAATTTCAGAATAGTTGTATTTTAAAGGCATCATAAAACCATATAATTACACACTGAACTTTAGGATTAATGATGCTGGATATAAACTGTATTTTTCATCCATTTTTATGGATGAACAAACAACCATACATTTTATCACTAAACTTTATCAGGAGGAGAGAGGATTCTATTTGAACTCTACTGTGGAGAGACCCGAAAATGAAATTATCCTCTGGTATCTTACAACAGCAGATTTTCAAAATCGTTTGTATGTCTTTTAGTTGTATTGCTAGGTTTGTTTGCTTGGTATTCTTTTTGAACATTCATTTTGAATATTAGTGAAAGTTCATTGGTTACCTTTGTTTGAACGATTTCTCCCAAAGAGGGAAAAAAATGACTAGGTAGGATTCGGGCACAGATGACAAAAAAAGAGTTATGTGTCTCCATTCCCATTCCACCATACTTTCCGAAAACAGTTCCATTCTTACCTCACACATATAATGCAAGTACATATTTTATATGTATTAGTAACTTACATTACCAAGATACTCTTTTTTTCTTTTTAAGATTTTATTTATTTGACAGAGAGAGATATCACAAGTAGGCAGAGAGAGAGAGAGGGGGAAGCGGGCTCCCCGCCCAGCAGAGAGCCCGATGTGGGGCTCGATCCCAGGACCCTGAGATCATGACCTGAGCTGAAGGCAGAGGCTTTAACCCACTGAGCCACACAGGCACCCCCCAAGATATTCTTAAAAATTACACTTAGGCACAAAGCTTATATCAAAACACTATGAAAAAGATCTTAACAGCAGAAAATAATAAGCATATTTTATTTTCCAGAATTAGGTTAAAACACTAGTTTTGTAATGTAACCATCCTTCCTGACACAGGATGCAATTGTCTTAAAAAAAAGATCTCTTTATATTGAGATTTTAGGAAATGGCTTGAAGGGTTCTTTATTTTGTCTTTTTCATTATGAAACGGCAGTGAAGTTGCTTTTCAAACAGCATTTTGATAGCTCTTTTAACATCATAGTATTGCAAGGGTAGAGTCTCATCAATGCTTACTCAGCCTTCAAAGACATGGTCACCTGATACATTCTAGGAAAACTGTGATCGTAACTGCACAAAGAAAATAATTAACAGAAATTAGTCTTAAGTGATTGGGAACTTTGGACGTCAAAATCCTCTAGAAATAAAAAACTTTTCACCTGTCCTTAAAGTCAAAAGGTCAAGTATTCATTGACCAATAAAGACCACCCCATCAGCTAGAAAACATACTTTGAAATCCAATTAACTCTTTCACACAGTCTTCATTTTCTGTTTTACCAGAAAGTTAAATTTGCCATCCTATACTCCCATAAAAGTTAAGTTATTTTGATCTGATAATTGTAAGATGTACTGTATGTATCTTAATTTGTAAGTTTTTAATGCTAAAGCTCAACGCCGTTCAGATATAACAGGAGTGCTGGAAATGAGGTACAAAATGCTGGAATTCAAATTAACCAATAAATATATTTTAATATATATCAGCAGGACTCTAGAGGATTCCATTAATGTTGAAAAATAGAAAGGATTTAGGTTAATTTGGTAAGAAGGCAGGTCAGAACGTTTACAACAGTGGTATAGAATTGTATAGAGATGCAAAATTTTTCAAGAGAGCAGAATTTTTTCAAAAACGCTGACTCTAGCTGTCACAGCCCTGCCTTGGCTAAATCCAGTAGAGAGATAGGAGGACTTTCTAATTTGCTTTCCCTCTATTTTAATAATAGCTGTGCATAAGTAATTTATGAAAGGCCAACCAGGCAGTGGGCAACAGAAAATTAAACTCATTTTATCTGAAAGCAGGTGGATTTCTATATATCATTAGCATGCATAGAATTCTCACAATGTTATTTCTCATACTGATGGAATGTAACCAAATAATATATGAGTTTTTTGCTTATGCACGAGTGAAATTTTTAGATAAAAGTGCCAGCCCCAATGGCAATTTTCTGCAAAACGAAAACTAATTCTGCGAAGCTTCTTATTACTGGAAAGACTCATTTGGCTTGCATTAGAGACTGACATAAGTGACTTTAGGATTTTACTAACAGATTAGATGAGATGTGCCACATACTGTAATATCATTAGAGAATGTAACAGCACTGGAACGCTCTGGGGCACTTATTAAGGGTACCGGCTCAAGTAAATTGTTTTCCTTTATGACACAAGCTTTTGAATGTTTTCTCTGATTAGAATACTTTATTTTTATGGATTTTTTGGCATTTAAAACAACTTTTATTTTACACGCCCCAAAATTGCACACAAATTATGTTTTGCATGATTCAGCTCAGTGTTACTAAATGCATTATCTATGCCTTATTTCGTGAATATCACCTAGGCAGAGGTCGATATGTATTAAGAAAACAGCTTACACAATACTAAAGTCAGAACTCTTCTAACATAATATTATCCTAACTTACAGCAAAGACTAATCTTCATGGCTCTGAGGAATTTTTGCTATTAGTACCTTTCACTAACTCAATGTTTGTGTGGGTTCTACTCTCAGCTTCTAACAAAATCTTAAAATTAGATCATTAAAAATGATGATTATAATATGAATACTCCTATTGTTCTGTTTAACTTCCATCCTAAAATTCATTCAAATATATGAAATATTATAGCTTTTTACATTTTGATTAATCTTCCCTTATCAAAAGTTATGTATCAAGCAAAATATTTCTTGCTAAGGTAGGCAAAAATATAAGGTGAAAATGGAAATGCTTGTCACTTTATAAAAGAACCCATGGGAAAAGCTAGGGGTACTTGGGGAATGATTTTATACTCAATATTTTTTCCTTTCTGAGTTATTTTTTCCAGGTAGAAGTTTTTACCTGTTCCTGGGTATAGAGAGGGCTGTTTTTGTTTGTTTTTCCCTTTTTAAAAATCCTTTTACACTTCATCGGCAGAGAAGGAAATTAATGAGAAAATGTACAGAAAAAGTTACCTAAAGAACAGGGGCCACACGAATGCATTTGGGAATGAGCTACTGGGACTCCCAATCTAGAGTGGTGCGATTAAGAGCTGTGGAGTCATACACACAGTAGATTTGAATCTCAACTCTGCCATTTTCCAACCCACCTGATTTTAGGCAAATGACTTTCCTTCTCTGAGGTTTTATTTCCTCACCTATATAATGGGATCGTGATAGCAATGACCTTGAAGGTTCTCTGTTGAGGGATATCACCTACAACTGGATCACCCTGTGGTTCATATTTTTACTCTACAGTGGAAGGGGAGGCACCTGGAAACAGAGAGTGGCCTGGTGGGTTGAAAATTGTCAGACCAATTCTGGTAGGTGTCCCAGATTTCTACAAGAACTCAAGATTGTATCAGTTACAAAATAGAATGTGAAAATAATCAATGAGACAATCCTCCATGAAGTACCCAGAGCCAGGGACTGTTCAATCTAGGAATAAATGAAGCCAGTCATTGCTATGCTCAAAAGTCACCTTTTCTGAGAACAGGGCTGGGCAGGGTTATTCAGAGTCATCTGTGTGTTTCTAATGCTATTTTTATTAGCACACTTAACCACACTGTGTGGGTATTATCTACTTAAATATCTTCTTCACACCTTGAATTCTTTGAGGGCAGGGACTTTGCCTTTTCAACTTTTTAACACCAGCTGCCAGCACACTGCCTGATACACATAAAAGTCACTAAAATGAGTGCCTATGAGAATTTTGTGAACTTGTAAAAAACATCTGAAACCTGAAAAGAAAAATTTAGTGTGAAATACAAAAAGCCTTAAAAGTAAATTAACAAGTGCCAATTAAATTTCCATAAACTGGAACCATAGTGCATTCTTCATTGCCTATGAAATTATATTTATAAAACTTCATTACTTTAAAAAAAGGTGTATTTTCTCATCACAAAGATTTTTGAAAATATACAATGATTACCAAGAAATTACAGTCAATCTTAAACAAGTTATCCAAAACTAAAAAATTTTAGATGTAAAAGTATCACGATCCTTTTAAATTGTTTTTACAGGAAAAAATGCAGTTAATGTGAGATGTCTGTGCATTTTGATGTGCTATGATGTGGGGTAGGGCCTGTAAAAGTGGGAGGTCTTTAACAGTCTGATAACAGTGGAAAAGTAGGCCAGAATTT
>PISX010022443.1:0-31718 GCA_004024625.1 Mellivora capensis | reverse complement strand
CAGTGGCTCAACCCACTGATTTTTATGTTTAAAGAAAATGTTTGGGGGTGGGGGAGAAACAATAACTAAATAAGAATGAACCGAGGAGAATATTTTATAACTGTGGAGTAGAGAAGTTAATTTTAACTAAAATCTAGCAATGAGAAAAGGCAATTTTGATAAAACTGACTACATTAAAAAATAGTTCTTGCATCATAAAGTAAAAGACGACAGTCAGAAACTTTTAAAAAGATAAAAACAAATGACAAAGCAAAACAAAAATGCATTCCACTCATGTGTATAAAGGCTTATTTCCCTGATATACACAATAATGCTACATTTGATAATGTAATGCTACATTTCATAAGAAATAAAATTTTAAAACCATCAATAACAGTAATCCATGGAATGTGAACACAGCACTCAGAATGATCCTTTTAAGCATAAATCATAGAACTTTTCAGTTCAATCATCTCCAGTAGCATAAAAACCAAACTCCTTAAAATGATCTATAGGGTTTTGTATAATTAGAACTGTTCCCTCTGTGCCCTCATCTAATACCTTTGCTTCAGTCATTTTTTTTTCCTAGGCACAGTATTCTTTGCAGCTCCTTTAGCAACAAGTGTACTCTATGTCAGGTGTTTTGTATTTGCTGTTTCTCTTTTCTGGAATGTTCTCCCTGAATATCCATGGGACTTACCACTTCAGTCCCTTCTATTATATGCTTCCGGATTACATTTTATAATTGCAAGCCAACTTCATCCTATTAGCTACATATCTCTCTTATTTTTCTCTATGGCAGTAATCCTTGTCTCAAATACTTGCATTTTTAAAATATTTTTCTTATTTTCCTACACCCGCTAGAATGTAAATTTAAATAAGGAAGTTTTATTACTTCGTTCATTTCCTATTTCTCTAGCACCTAGAATAATGGCTGCTACATAATAGGTGTTCAAAATTATTCATTTGAATATAGAAAAGAATGAAAAGATTATTCATACAAAAAGACATACAAGTCAGGAAAAGCTATTTAATTTCACTCATATTAATTAATGAAAATGCAAATTAAAACTCTATTGTGATACAGCTTTTATTTTTTTTTAATTTCTTAAAAGATTTTATTTATTTATTTGACGAGAGAGAGCACAAATAGTCTGGACGGGAAGCAGAAGGAGAGGGAGAAGCAGGTTCCCCACTGGGCAGGGAGCCAGATATGGCACTCAATCCCAGGACCCTGGGATCGTGACCTGAGCCAAAGGCAGTCAGTTAACTGACTTAGCCACCCAGGTGCCCCATAATACAACTTTTAAAAATCTATCTGACTGAGAAAAGATCAACAATGTTTTAGAGACTATAGTTTTGGGGGTATCTGGGAGGTTCAGTCATTAAGTGTCTGCCTTCAGCTCAGGTCATGATTCTAGGGTCCTGGGATTGAGCCCTTCATTGGGCTCCTTGCTCAGTGGGGAGCCTGGTTCTCTATCTCCTGCTCTCCCTGCTTGTTTTCCCTCTCACTGTGTCTCTCTCTGTCAAATAAATAAAAATCTTTAAAAAAAAAAAGACTATGGTTTTGGTAGGCATATATACTTGTATATTCCCTATGAAGGGCAATTTGGAAATATGTATCTACATGAAACAGAATAGGTTCAGTGTCTAAAATAATAAAGATTATTAATCCTTTATGTTACATAATTATCTCAGGAAATGCCAGGTCCCTCTAGATGTCACTCAAGGAATGAAGAAGTGCATGCTTACTTGGTACTCAGAGGAACAACAGTAGTACTGATGAGCAATCCTAGTCACTATCATAGAGTTATAGACATATATACCCTTTAAGCAATTTCATAAAAATTCATCATATAAATATACCAGCAGGTATTTAAGAGGATAAAATGTTTAAAAAGTTATACATTGCAGGAATATTGTTTCTTTTAAGACATTATATTTGAAATAAAAACTTATTTGAGAGAGAGAAGAGGAGTAAACACATATGTGAGTGGGGAGGGGGCAGGAGAGGGAAAGAACCAGATTCCCTGCTGATCATGGAGCCTCACTTGAGACTCAGTCTCACAACCCTGAGGTCATGACTTGAGCTGAAATCAAGAGTAGAATGCTTAACTGACTGAATCACCTAACCTCCCCAGTTGCTGTTGTTGTTTTAACATAATTTAATGGTGATTGAATGCATGAAGACATATCCATATAGTGAAATAACACATATCTGGAAAACAAAACAGAACAAAAATAGAAGCTATTCATCCTTAGTATGGGAATATCTTCAACATCTTTTGTAGAACAAAACAACCAAAATGCAGAACATATATATGGTATGCTATAATTTTTGTAAAAATGGGGAAAACAGTGTATATATTTATATTGGCTTCATATGTGAATTAAATTCTCTAGAAGATCAATAAATTATTAATTTTTTTTTGCAATTAAGGGGAACAGAGATGGAAAGAGGACTCTTCACTAAATACCTACTTGTATCTTTTTTATGTGAGTCACATGAATGCATTATCTGCCAATAAGTTAAAAAAACAACAACGACATGTAAATTCTAAAAGCTTAGCCATAGTCTCACCATTCTGATTCTCACCGAGGTAAAATCATTTGTACATTTCTAGCTTCTCATTAGCTTATTAAGTTACTGATTTCAGGGGTCATATCCTATTATCCATCTCAATATTTATACAATACAATGCCTGGCATATAAGCTTCATATATATTTAAAGTTTAAATTACATTGAACTTAAAGGAATTGGTTTTCTTCATAAATAGACTTTTCCTAATGCTCTGTGTTCTCACTTTCTCTTACTGCTCTCTCAAAGTAACTCAAAATTTCTCCAAATATGTTACCTCTGAAGCTACCATTCTTCCTTTGAACTCAAATATGTGATATGAATAGATCTGTAGGTTGCATTATTTTATTCCCTTGATTTACATACATAGGTATAAGCCCTCTATCCTCCCTCTTCTACTCTTCTAAAATAAGTATTCTAGACTTACAGTTATATTAAAGCATTAATACTTTAGAAAATGTTTAAAAGCCAGCATTTTATTTCTGTTACAACATTTAAATATATAAGCACTACAAAACCCAACAAAAAATGGCCCTAGGCATTATAATGCAATTGTTCTTTACTTATGGAAGTTAGCCTCATACCAAGCTGTTCCTGTATCAGGACTATGCATATATTTTCTTCTTTGTTTGGTCATATTGCAAATTCTCAAGACATCAAACAAAACTATATTAAACATAAATATATAAGCATATCATAAAACCAATTTTAAACGAGTTTTATTTATAAAACTTTAGGGATTTATAGAACCACTTATTTCTTTTAATGAGTTGGAAGAACCAAGATTTCACAATACTCAAGATAAAAATAGGGGACAAACCAATCAGATAAGGACAAAATTAGAGGTCTTCTTTAGTTTGTTTCCCAGATTCATGCTGTATAATTGAAACAGATTTAAGAGTCATTTGAACTCAAGTCAAGATGAAAAGTAGAATTTATCAAATACTGGCCTTCTTATTCTATGTGCAAAGACCTATCAATGTCTGTCTCTTGGCTACCCTCTTTGTAATAAATGTAGGCTTGATATATAATGAAAACCAGCTGAGGAGTTTAAGGTACAGATGCCTTCTTTTCTTCTTATTCCAACTAAGATTGGTCTTACTCTTCATAATCTCTCACAGCTGCCAAAAATCCATTTTATCTTTGCATGAGGTGAGGTTTCCATTAACAACTATTAGAGTAGCAGAGGTCAGACGTCCAGTGTCAGATGTGCTACTAAAAAGAAGTACTGCACAAAGAAAGTGTCTACCAATAGGGGATAAAAATCATTTCAAAGTGCTTTGTTCTTTCATACTTTTCTTATCTTTATTGTTGACAAGGTAATTTTGGAAGAAAAAAAGGAGAATTTATGTGAAAACTCATCAATTATGGTGACTGAAGAGAGATTAATTGATTTAGAGCTCACTTCACAAAATGTTGCCAATCAGATTGCTGAGATCTTCAGGTTACAAGTTGTAATGATGCTCTCTCTGGATGTAAATAGTGTTGGTAATTTCAACACTCGGTTATGTTGGAAGATGCTCTGGTTCAACTCATAACACAGGCATCAAAGAAGGCAATAACAACCCTCATTTCTATTGAATAAAAAGCTAAACTCTGTGTAGAAAAAAATAACTCTCTCTCTCTCTCTCTCTCTCTCTCTCTATATATATATATATATATATAACTGCTGTCCATAAGAGTACAAATACATGTATACAGATTCTTATTTCATTCACTCATTTATTCTTCTATTCATCTGCTATATTCCATTCCATCTCTTCAGTAATGTTTATTGAGTGGTTACTATATATCAGACTTAAACAAATTAGAATTTCTGGAGAGAGGTCCAGAATTAAATTCTAGAATTAAATTCCAGTTGATTGTGATTTATGTACAGATTTTTCTTTATTTTTTTAAAAGAATTATTTATTTATGAGAGAGAGACAGATAGGGTTAGGGGGGTGGAGGGACAGAGGGAGAGAGAGTCTTAAGCATACTCTGCCTAGCCCAGAGCCTGAGGAGAGAGAGTCTCAGTCACACAACCATGAGATCAGGGCCTGAACCAAAACCAAGAGTTAGATCCTTAACTTACTGTACCACCCAAGAGTCGCCATGAACAGATTTTAAAAGCAATAATCTTGAAAGCATGGTTTAAGCTTTTAACCAGAGCAAGTTAAATATAATGAATTTTATTTTAGGACTGAAGAAATGGAACTAGGAAACTGTAGGGTCTAAAATTAGCAGTGAGGCCCAAAAAATATCCACTATATGTTCTGCATGGATGTCTTCTCAAAGATACTTCACATTTATTATATCAATGACAATATATTCATAAGTGAACTCTTTATTTTATTTTGCTGAAACGTACTTTTCCTTCTATATTTACTATCATGGTAAATTAGTAAATAATCAATGGTGAATCACTGATTATTGGAGGACTGATTTTCATAGATGAAGAAGAAAAAAATATTTTGCAGAAATTTTATTAATTACCCCAATAGTCACTCTAAAAGCTAAAGAATCTAAGCTAGAATTTTGCAGGTTTACTACAGTTTACTTCCAATGCCACTTACTTTTCCTCTTCAATAAATTCACAAAAATTTCAGAGATATTGAAATAATCCCTTCTTTACTATATATAAGTCGAGATAAATATATGGGCTCAGTCTGCCATCTTGAAACAGAATTTTGTATAATCACATTCTGTTTTCCAACCATTCAAGTACAACCAAAGGTATAATCTAATATAACCTAACTTATAAATTCAACATGTGCAGTTTTCTTTATTTTATGGTTTTATGGAAAATATGTTGTAGAAAATTTCTTTATGGTAAATCATGTTGTTGTTGATTTTTTTAATGACATCTTGATATAAAGTTTACCATCATTGCATGGGGAAATATCTTAGGGAACTGAAAGTGAAATATTTTGTATTGGATAAATAAACCCGCTATCTTTATTCTTGCATACATGGAATAATGATGACTATTAAGATCATTAAAATGCTGTTTAATATTTCATGATAATTTTCCATGTCCTAACCATCTTTCTGATCAACATTTAATCATGGTTTGCCTTTATCCAGGCCAAATGGGTATCTCTTCCAAAATGAACTCCAAAAAGTGTCATCAAGAAGGGATAAAATCAGTTCTTACTGATCTTACTAAACAGTAGGTATCCCACCTGATAGTATGCAGTGGAGTATAGATTGGAAGTACATAAGTTTTGGAGGTGGACAAACCTGGATCATCTTTTGGCTACTGGTCATCAAAATCAACATTTTACTTTATTTTTCTGAACTCTTTAAGCGTATAAATAAAAAATCATCAGTATTTCAAAGGTGGTTATTTTTGTTGAAATGATTATTTGTTTTCTTATTTCCAGCAAAATAATATACCCCTATTGACAATTATCTAAATTAATATATTTGAGTTCTATAAAATTAATTTAATGTTTATATTCAATATTATATATATGACAGATTGAGTTATAAAGCAAATTTACTTTAAGCAATTATTATTATACAAGAAATATTGTTTCCTGCTTTTCCCTGATTAATTAATAATATGGAAATATACATGTGATATTTATTGCATCTTTAAAATACAAATGAAATTACATAATCAATAATTTCTTAATGTTTAGAAAATTATATTTCCTTGGTCATACTATTTTTGATTATTTTGTGTTACTTCATCTTAAACATATTTTAGTGAGGTGAGATTATGCAGTACAGCTCAAAGTGAATATTGTATGAGAAGCTTGAATTAAGATCATGTTTCCTCAAATATTTATTTGAAACTTCTGTCAAATCTTAATGTATCACACATTTATCAGGTGACTAAGTTTAGTTCTCAACACTTCATACTGTGCCATTTCATCTGTATTATTAACTTTTATTTGTTTTATTTAACATTCAAGTAATTGGACTGAATTTTGAGAAAATGGAAAGTTATCAAAATATTCAAACAGTTCAATTTGTGATTTGGACAGTCAAAGAAAGAATTTAAAAACCCGAATCAGATGCATTTCATTACTTTGAATAATTTAATATCATATTTAACAATGAAGATAATTATTGCTGCAAGTAACATAAAATTATACCTCATCCAGAGTGAACAATAAAGACAATTTATCATCTCACACACCAAGAATTCTCAGCACTGGGTGAACAAGGGCGGCTAGGTCAACAACTTCATATCATTATAAAAAAATGCAGTTTTTTTTTTTTTTTAAATCTATTCACTGTGGCATTCCAAATGTGTGGCCTTGGCCTCAGGCTGGTATACCTGATCTCAGGGTGATTGTCACCATTCTACCATTAACATGAGAAGGTAAAACCCTCTACCTCATGTAAAAGGATTCCTTCTTCCTAATTAAGAGCATACAATCTTTTTCAGAAACTCCTCAAGAGACATTTCCTTCTATTAGCTTGACCACTAAACAAATCACTGACATGGAACCTGGAACTACACAATTGGCTTAGACTGATAGGAATTTAAGTCTAAATCCTGGGCGAGGTTGACATTTAAATAAAACAGAAGTGAGCGCAACATGGATGACATGGTGAGAGGATCCTGGATAGGCCATAGCCAGTCACTACCACAACAACAAGTTAATTTCTCCTACACTGCCCTTTATTAAATCATATAATCTAAATTTCAATCTGACACCGCTGATGCTTAACTATTACCTAAAATATTCTAAGTGAGCATTGAAGATCTATTGACATCTCCTACGTGAAACAATTGGACTGGAATATATAATTCTAACAATGTAGGTCCCAAAGGAAGGGTTCAGGGCAAATGAAAACAGGTAACTGCTTTCATCTCTTTATTTGTTCACTTGTTCTTTTGTTAATACTTCCCATTAACTATGTGCAGTAAAAGCTTCCCATTTACTATGTGCAGATAATGGATGAAATGCTAGAGATAAAAAATTAAAACAAAAAAAATCTGAATATGACAATACTCTGAAATTAACAACTGCTGAGTAAAAATCAAACAAATATTATACATTCTGTTGAATGTTATGGAAGAGGTTTGAAAAATATGCTATGGAGTCATATAGGAAGAGCATATAACTTAGAGGTAAATTTCAGAGGTCAAATAGAGCTTTCATCTGCCAGAAAAGTGTTGTCTGTGAAGAACAAGGGAGTCTTAAAACATGAGTTGGCTAAGTGAAATGGCAAGGGAGACAGTGCTCTGGATAAATGAACCCTGGATACAAAGGTGCATGGGCATGCGTGTCTGTGTGTGTGTGTGTGTGATGATAGAAAGTGAAGGAAGGAAAAAGACAGAGACTGATTTGAAGGTTGCCGAGCACAGGACCCTAAATAGTAAAAAGTAGTGAGTAAGAAACTTGAAGTGGAGAAGTTGGGGCCAAATCACAAAGGGCCTTTTCTATCAGATCAAAGAGTTTGAAATAGGGCCTTGAAGGCATTAGAAAGTCATTAAGGGATTTTGAGTAGGATAATGACACAGTTATATTTGCAATTTTAGGTTCAAGCTTACTCAAATGTAGAAGTTAAATTGTGGCTAGGAATAGATTAAAGACAGAGAATGATTGAGAGGCTGTTTTGAGTAGAGTGGATGAGGAATTAGAATTGTCTGAAGCTAGGTAGTGGCTGACAATGAGGTGAAAAAGGAAGGGAAAACTTTGAGAGACATTTAAAGGCAATATTGCTGGGATTAGGTGACAGAAGATTTTGTGGGGAAGTAATTCAAAATGAGGAATCAAGGGGACTTGCTAAATTTCTGACTTGAGAAAATTCCTCAAGGGTGCTGTCATTCATGAGATCAGGATATCCAAGAGGAAGAGGTTTGGTAAGTCATCAAAGGTCTGCCATGCACTCAACACCACAATGTACCAAGCAGATTTACTTGCTTGATTGAACATTTTCTCTCTGTTTTCTATGTGGAATAAAATCATATATTTACATATCACCTGAAATATACCATGTTAGTGAAAGCATTGCTGAAATCTTCCCATCACATCTTCAATGTGACTCTTGTCTCTATCATGTCACTTCCCCTGGTATGACATAGCCCACAGCTTGCAGCACATGCTTATCTGGACAACCAGTCTGTGAGCTTCTTCTAGACATAACACTCTCATATTCATGTTTGAAACTACCCAATGCCTAGCCCCCTCAAATACTTGCATATAATAAGCACTCAGTAAATGGCTTTTGAATTAAGCCAAAAAATAATATTCTTCATTGAATTCCTTCAAAATGAAAACAATAGATGTTTTTGGTCCCAGTGTTGAGTTGAAGGTAAGGTCATTTCTTGCCAGAAGGCTATGACTGACTTTAATTAAACATTTTTTACCATTCATCTGCTGCTGGGTAACATGCCTTTTAAAACACAGGAAACATTAATCTTCAGATGAATAGTATAAAATCTTTTTACAATATTTTCTTCAGTTACAATGAGATTATATATTAACCACAATATTTCTGCTCTCTTCTAGAATCATAGAAGAATGCATACTATCAATAGACACCTACAGTGAGGGTAATAATGTGCATATGGTGTGTTATAACATCCTTATGCTAGTTTCAAAAACTAAGAAAATAAAAAAATAGAAAGTGGAGAATGTTATGACTTAATACAAGCATGTGCATTAAGTCAGGTCTTTAAAGGACAGATTTCACATGTGGGAAACATAAGTGACAGCATTATGTGTTTCACTGTGTGGTAACCCCTTATCCTCCTTCATTTGGTTGACCTGTATCATTACACTGTGGGTGTCCGATATTGTTCTCTAGGTGGGAGTAATAGGAAGAAGGGAAAGCAGGCAATGTGTTAACCAGGCAGCAACCTGTACCAGAGAAGAGGAAACAAGGATGGTGCAGCTCTTACTATGACCTAGAGTGTAAGTATGTATTGCTCAGTGTGAGAGATTTGCACAGTGATGTACAACAAATTACACTTAAAGATAAAAAAATAAATAAATAAAGGCAGAAGTGCTAAACTAGAAAACAAGCTTGGAATGGTTTTAGAGCTAGAGAATGGCCATTTGTCCTCAGTTTATTTTCAATCTTTCCTTTGGCAGACAGGAGAGTGATATGGATATCTTGGGGGTCAAATGTACTGTCTACTCTCACCTTTTTGTTGATGCTCATGTGGGAACAACTTTCCTGTTCTCTATTTTAGTAGGTAAGTTGATATGTTTGTACTGTATGATCTGGCCCCAATTTAAGTTTCTTGCTATAATTTCAAGCTTAATAATTCAGAGCTTTCCACATTTAAAGCACTGATGATTGCAACACTCAAGATAACTGAGCCTTCTCCTTCTCTTGTCTCCCCAAATTTGTGAAATTCCTCTTTGTAATCTCCTGGGCTCTTTTCTCAAACTACAATATTTGGCCAAGGGACCTTATCTTTGTTCACTCTATACTTTCCTTTGATATTTAGATTTGTATGCAAACTAAATACTTGATCTCTCTACTTACAAATTTCATAGGAATCTCAACCTTAAATTTTGCTTAACTCAATTTTTATCTCTCCCTTCCACATCCAGTCACAATCATACTCTTTCATCTCCCTCATCTAAATCATTTCCAAATTTTTAATACTTAAACTTCAAAACACACCTTGAATTCTTTCATTTCTTCCCATTTGCAGTCAAATCCTCATCTGGACTATGTAAAAGAGCTTCCAACTGATCTCCAAGCTTCCTTTTTCATGCAAACTTTACCCACCCTCCCATTTTCCTCATGGCAACAAAAATGAAATTTTAAAATGTAAATAACATGTCTTTATCCTTCTGTCTAAAAATTTTTTAGTTTCTTTACATTTGCAATAATATTAGTTCATTCACCCAGGGCCAATCTTCCACTTGCTCATTGGGTATATATTATACAGGGTTTGTATCAGTTCATAGGGTATTCCAAACTTTTTTTCAGCTCACAAATTTTGAATATGCTTTTTGCACATGCTATTTTTCCTTCCTTCCTGGAATGCTCTCCCTCCAGTCTTTGCTTATTTCTCTTCATTCTTCACATTGCCATTAATACATTTCCTCACAGACAGATTCTAGACAGTGATCATAGAAAATTAATACCACTGTCCACCATTATTCCTCTTAGAAAACAATTTTATTTCATGTAAATCATTGTAATGTGACTGTGTATTTATTTGTTTAATGCCACTATCTTTTGCTAGACGTAGGACTCAGTAATGAAGGGAATATCTTCTTCTTTCTCAGAATGTTGAACAGTGCTTTGAACATTGTAGAAGACCAATAATCACTTGTGGAATAGCGACTTCCTTAATCACTCCGTAAAACACCATAAGATTATAAATCACAGAGCATTGTTTAGGAATCGTTGCAGATCATTTCTTGTTTAACTATTTGTATTTTTCTTTACATATTGCTGATTGGTAGAAATAAGCTTTTTTCTTGTTTAATATTTTATTTTCATGTGTACTCGGACAGCATCACAAATTATACTGTAGATGTGCCTCAGAAAAACATTTTTAAAGTTATGACATCTATCAAGTTTGTGTTAATTATACAATAATCAATTTAGGTACCAGATTGCTGAGCAGATACAAAGGCTCAAACGGTTTTTACTCCTTGATCTCCTTTGTCAAGGGCATAAATATCAACAAAAAAGGAAAGGTATACATTGAAAAGGCTCCAGAGATCTCAGGTACAGATGTCTTCCCACAAATGGGCCAGGTCAAAAAAGATGTTTATTGTCATCTGGCCTTGAACCATCACCAAAAGACCTTGGTGCCAGGAAGCTCACATTTTGCTTGTGCTGAAGATCTCTGTGGTGAGCTACTTATGTAAACATATTTGGCTATTCTGTCCATGTCACCAGCCCTAACTGTTGAACTCCCCCTATCCTTAGGCCCCATAAAAACCAGATACTAATCATAAATTTTACTATTACTACTAAACAATGTTAACAGACTACAAATCATTTGTTCCATAGTTTCATAGTTTGGCCAATAGTCAAACATGCAATCAATCCAGGCCAGCTGACACACTTTGCAAGCAAGAATATAACTTAGAACATGCATAATATTTTACAAAATTCTTCTATAAATTGGTACATTTAGATTTCACACTGATAAGAGGAAGGTACTATATTTTCTGTTATAATATAGAAGTGGATGTCAAACTCAGAAAAATGATGACTTATTCTGAATCAAATAGCAAACAGGAACACTGGAAATCAAACATGTATCTTCAGATGTTAAGTCCAAGTTTGTTTGTTTTCTGTTTCACTAAAATTGGCACTCACATTATCTACCTTCTTCAGATGTCTCTGAAATGCCTTTAAAATATTTGATAAAATAGCACGATTGACTATTATCTACACTTATGTTTCTATTCATTTTCCTTTTTTCTATCCCCAGTACCTTGTGACAATTTACCCGGTAAATTCTCAAAATATTATATGTTCCCTATTTATTTCCTCTTTAAATAAAATGTAAATAATTAATTTCAAGCCATCCATCAAGTCATGATTTTTACAACTCCTCAAGACTTATTATCTTACTGTTTTTGTTATTCCCATGAAGAGAAACATTGGGAAGTGGAAGGAGTATGACGTTGCCTTATCTAATAATTTCCATCTTGGAGAATGCATTACATAAATACCATGTTGTAAGAAAAAAGATTATCCATATTTAGAAGGTCTTTCAAAAAATACTTGGAGTGAGTGAATGTGTGTATGTGTTTCCAATTATTTTATTGATTTCTGTTACTATAGTTCTCTGATACCAAGCAGGCATTTCTTTGCAAATCTTTCATGGAAACAGCTTCTATTATGGAGATCTTCATAAGTTTTCTTTAATAAATTAGCTTCAAGAAACCAATACTGAATCTTTGCATCTAATTTAATTTAATTTAACCATTATTATTTTACATTCTTAGGCCTTAGCGAGATGGTAGAGCAGAAAGCTATTTGGTTTGCCTATTTGCTTTGAATAAAACATTAAATATCACCAATGTAATGCATAGGATTTAGAATTAGAAACCATGACTTTCAGTCCTTCCTTTTACTTATTCATCCATTTACATTCATTCATTCATCCATCCATTCCCTTATATAAAACGTGCAAAAAGAATGATCTACTTGGCAGAATTGTTTGAAGGAAGAAATCAGGTTGCTTAAGCAAAATGTTTTTTTCAGATTAAATTGTGCTGATAACTTTAGTTGCATTGTTCAGTTACAAATGTTTTTCTTCTTGAATGAAATACAATCTCCATTTTAAGATGGTAAACATGATAAAATATTCCATTTATCTCCTTCTTTCTGATATACAATTGAAAAATAGTAAAGATACAAAAGCCTAATTATATAGGGAATAGGAGAAATGACATTAATAAATGTGAGACTTGCATATATTCCTTGCATATATTTCTAGACTTGCATATATTTGCATATATTTCTATATCAGATGGAGGGGTGGTTAATGGGTGAAATACAACAGCAGAAAAAAAAAGTAGAAAAATATTTCTCTTTTGCCCATAATGAAGACAAAGGAGAAAATAGTCAAATGTGATGTTATCTACCAAGGCCTGATAACTCAAAAATGGTGAGGCTGTAATTTGCACATTGAAAGAGAAGTGAAACTGAAAAGCTCTGTAAATAAAAAAAAGTCTACCCTAATCATCTTTCTCACCATAATTTCTAACTTCTTGCTACTTAGCCAAAAAATATCTTGGCATGTTCTTCTATAAAGAGATTGAATAAATTATCTTGGGATATTTAAGGCAGATTTTGAGGATGTTAGTACCTCAGAATAAAGTCTTCTCATTTAGAAATTCCAAAGGCTATTCAACCAGCCCTCTCTTCATACATTATCTCCTTGTATTTTTCCTCTCTTGGTCTTAAATATGAACAGGAACCCAGATATTACCAGGTACTTGGAAAAAACAAACAACTAATTACCCATAAGAAGAATAGTAGGAAAAATTTGACATTAGAAGAAATATATAATACTGGAAAGAGAAAGGAAATAATTCTCAAGAATTTACTAAATAGGATTCTTCTTTAAAATTATTGAAGTATAATTAACTTACAGTGTTATATGAGTCTCAGATGTACAGTGTAATGTTTCAACAGTTCTGTGCATTATCCAATGCCCATCATAATATGTGTCTCTCAATCCCCTTTACTTATTTCGCCTATCTCCTCACCTACCTCCCATTGGCAACTACCAGCTTATTCTCTGTATTTAAGACTCTGTTTTACTGTCTGTTTCTCTTTTTTTCTTTATTTGTTCATTTGTTTTGTTTCCTAAATTCCACATGTGAGTGAAATCATATGTTATTTGTTTTTCTCCGAGTGATTTGTTTTATTTAACATAATACACTCTAGTTCTATCCACATTGAAGCAAATGGCAATTTCTCATTTTTATGGCTGAGTAATATTCCATTATATATAGCCATATAAAATATATGCCCCCACCATATATATATATATATATATATATATATAAGAGCATATATATATATATATAATCTCCCCACCATACATATTATATATATTTATATAAATATGTGTGTGTGTGTGTGTGTAGGCATACTTCCCACATCTTTTTTATCCATTCAACCATGGAGGGATTCTTGGGTTGTTTCCATACCTTGGTTATTGTAAATAATGTTGCAATAAACATAGGGGTGCATATACCTTTTTGAATCAGTGTTTTTGTTTTTGGGGGGTAAAAATACCCAGTAGTGGAGTTACTGGATAGTATGTTGATTCTATTTTTAATTTTGAGAAACTTCCATGCTGTTTTCCACAGTGACTGCACTAATTAGCATTCCCACCAACAATGCATGAGAGTTCCTTTTTCCCTGATGATTAGTGATGCTAAGGATCTTTTCACATGTCTGTTGACTCTTTGAATGTCCTCTTTGGAAAAATGTCTCTTCAGGTCCCCTGTCCATTTTTAATCATATCCTTTGTTTTGTTTTTTTTTTATCTTGAGTTATATAGGTTCTCTATATATTTTGGATATTAACCCTTATCATATATAACATTTAAGATATTTTCTCCATTCAGTAGTTTGACTTGTTGTTTTGTTTATGGTCTCCTTCTCTGTGCACATGCAGGAGAATGAAACTGGACCACTTTCTTATATCATAAACAAAAATAAACTCAAAGTTGTTTTAAAACCTGGATGTGAGCACTGACTTCATAAAACTCCGAGAAGAAAACACAAGTAGTAACTCCTGTGACACTAGTTGTGGAAACATTTTTCTAGCTATGTCTCTTCACCAAGGGAAACAAAATCAAAGTAAACTATTGGGACTCCACCAAAACAAAATAAATATGCTGAACATGTTATTATACCTTTATATATATTTTCAAATTTATTTAATATTTTTTCACTGTTCCAACATTCATTGTTTAAGCATCACACCCAGTGCTCCATACAATACATGCCCTCCTTAATACCCACCACCAAGCTCACCCAACCACCCACCCCCAACCCCTCCAAAACCCTCAGTTTGTTTCTCAGGCTCCACAGTCCCTCATGATTTGTCTCCTTTTCTAATTTCCCCCAACTCACTTCTCCTCTCCATCTCTCAATGTCCTCCGTGTTCTTCCTTATGCTCCACAAGTAAGTGAAACCATATGATAATTGACTCTTTCTGCTTGACTTATTTCACTCAGCATAATCTCTTCCAGTCCTGTCCATGTTGATACAAAACTTGGGTTTTCATACCTCCCGATGGCTGCATAATATCCCATTGTATATATGGACCTTGTCTTCTTTATCCATTAGTATGTTGAAGAGGATCGTTGCTCTTTCCACAATTTGGCAACGTGGCCATTGCTGCTATGAACACTGGGGTACAGATGGCCCTTCTTTTCACTACATCTGTGTCTTTGGGGTAAATATCCAGAAGTGCAATTGCAGGGTCATAGGGTAGCTCTATTAACTTCTTTTTTTTTAAGATTTTATTTATTTATTTGTCAGAGAGAGAGAGAGAGAGAGAGAGAGAGAAAGCACATGCAGACAGAGTGGCAGGCAGAGACAGAGAAGCAGGCTCCCTGCCGAGCAAGGAGCCCGATGTGGGACTCAATCCCAGGACGCTGGGATCATGACCTGAGCTGAAAGCAGCCGCTTAACCAACTGAGCCACCCAGGCATCCCTCTATTAACTTCTTAACGAATCTCCACACTGTTTTCCAAAGTGGCTGCACCAACTTGCATTCCCACCAACAGCGTAAGAGGGTTCCCCTTTCTCCACCACTTGTTTTTTATTGCCTTGTTGATTTTGGCCATTCTGACTGGTGTAAGGTAGTATCTCCATGTGGTTTTGATTTGAATCTCCCTTATGGCTAATCATGATGAACATTTTTTCATGTGTCTGTTAGCCATCTGTATGTCTTCTTTGGAGAAGTGTCTGTTCATTTCTTCTGCTCCTTTTTTGACATGATTATCTGTTTTGTGTGTGTTAAGTTGGAGGAGTTCTTCATAGATCTTGGGTATCATCCCTTTGTTTGTAGTGTCATTTGTGAATATCTTCTCCCATTCATGAGTTATCTCTTTGTTTTGTTGACTGTTTCCTTCGCTGTGCAGAAACTTTTGATTTTGATGAAGTCCTAAAAGTTCATTTTCACTTTTGTTTCCTTTGTCTTTGGAGGCATATCTTAAAAGAAGTTGCTGTGGCCAATGTCGAAGAGGTTACTGCCTATGTTCTCCTCTAGGATTTTGATAGATTCTTGCCTCACATTGAGGTAAGAATCTTTTATCCATTTTGAGTTTATCTTTGTTTATGGTGTGACAGAATGGTCAAGTTTCATTCTTCTATACATAGTTGTCTAGTTTTCCCAGCACCATTTATTGAAGAGACTGTCTTTTTTCCACTTTATATTTTTTCCTGCTTTGTTGAAGATTATTTGACCATAGCATTAAGGGTCCATATCTGGGCTCTCTACTCTGTTCTAATGGTCTATGTGTCTGTTTTTGTGCCAGTATCATGCTGTCTTGGTAATCACAGCTTTGTAGTAAAGCTTGAAATCAGGCAACATGATGCCCCCAGCTTTGTTTTTCTCTTTCAACATTTCCTTAACAATTCGGGGTGTCTTTGGGTTCCATACAAATTTTAGGATTATTTGTTCCAGCTCTTTGAAAAAATGCCAGTGGAATTTTGATCAGGATGGCATAGAAATTATAGACATCTCTAGGAAGTATAGACATTTTAACAAGGTTTATTCTTCTGATCCATGAGCATGGAATGTTTTTCCATCTTTTTGTGTTTTCTTCAATTTCTTTCATGAGTGTTCTATGGTTCCTCGAGTACAGATCCTTTACCTCTTTGGTTAGGTTTAGTCCCAGATATCTTTTTTTTTAAATTAAAGATTTTATTTATTCTTTTGACAGAGAGAGAGAGAGAGATCACAAGTAGGCAGAGAGGCAGGCAGAGAGAGAGGGGGAAGCTGGCTCCCTGCAGAGCAGAGAGCCCAATGTGGGGCTCGATCCCAGGACCCTGAGATCATGACCTGAGCCAAAGGCAGAGGCTTAACCCACTGAGCCACCAAGGTGTCCCTAGTCCCAGATATCTTATGGTTCTTGGTGCTATAGTAAATGGAATCTATTCTCTAATTTCCCTTTCATTATTAGTGTATAAGAAAGCAACTGATTTCTGTGTATTGATTTTGTATCTTGCCACATTACTGAATTGTTGTATGAGTTCTAGTAGTTTGGGGATGGAGTCTTTTGGGTTTTCCACATAAAGTATCGTGTCATCTGCGAAGAGAGAGAGTTTGACTTCTTCTTTGCCAATCTGAATATCTTTTATTTCTTTTTGTTGTCTGATTGCTGTTGCTAGGACTTCTAATACTATGTTGAACAACAGTGGCGAGAGTGGACATCCTTGTTGTGTTCCTGATCTCAAAGGGAAGGCTGTCAGCTTTTCCCCATTGAGAATGATATTCGCTGTGGCTTTTTCATAGATAGATTTTATGAAGTTGAATAATGTTCCCCCTATCCCTATACTTTGAAGGGTTTTAATCAAGAATGGATGCTGTATCTTGTTAAATGCTTTTTCTGCATCAACTGAGAGTACTATGTGGTCCTTCTCCCTTCTCTTATCGATTTGTTCTATCACATTGATTGATTTGTGACTACTAAACCATTTGCATCTCATGGATAAATCCCGCCTGGTTATGGTGAACAATCTTTTTAATGTACTGTTGGATCATATCAGCTATGATCTTGTTCAGAATCTTGGGATCCATATTCATCAGGGATATTGGTCTGAAATTCTCCTTTTTGGTGGGGTCTTTGCCTCATTTAGGGATCAGGGTAATGCTGGATTCATAGAGAGTCTGGAATTTTGCTAAGTATTTGCCCTAGGGTATGCACCTCACAGACACTGCAAGTACTTTTTAATCTTATATAATCTCAATTCCTCTATCTCAACCCTTATAATGTTGCTGTAATTCATTTCACATATCTATAGGTTATAATCATCATATATATTATTACCATTATCTTGAATTAGTACTTATTACATTAAGAAAAATAATAGATTTTTATTTGCCTTTATTTATTTCTTTTCTAACACTCTTTCCTTTATTTATATAAATTTAAATTTCTGACCTATAGTTTTCTTTCTCTCAGAAAAACTTGCAACCCTTTTTGCAAGGCAGTTTTACTGGTGACAAGTTCACTTAGCTTTGTTAGTCCGAGAAAGTCCTTATTTGGCCTTCACTTTTGAAGGATAACTTGCTAGATTCAGAATACTAGGTTGGTGACCTTTTTTGAATTAACACTTTCTATTTATAATACTTGAAATATTTCACCCCATTCTGTTTGCTTGCATGGTTCCTGAATTCTGAAGACTTTCTTTTTCCCTGTTCTTCTTTAGTTAAGCTTCACCCCTACTCCCTGATCCTCTACTGCTTCTTTCAAGACTTTCTCTTGGCTTTGATTTTCTACAATTCAAACATGATATATACCTGGGTGTATGTTTCATTTTTGTTTTTTGTTTTGTTTTGGTTTGGTTTTGTATTTATTGTGGCTGGTGTACTCTGAGCTTCCTGGATCTATAGTTAACTTCTCTTACTAAGTCTTGAAAATTCTCAGGGATTATCAGTTCAAGCATTTCTTCTATTTATTTTTTTCTTTTTCTGATATTCCCTTTCTGGTCTTCCATTGCATATAGTTACAGTTTTCATAATTGCCCACAGTTTATGGATATTCTGTTGTGTGTTTTCTTTTCTTTACATTTTCATTTTGGAATTTTCTGTTGATATATCTGTGGCAAGATCAGTGATTCTTTCTTAACTATGCCCAGTCTACTGATGAGCCATCAAAGATGATTTTGATTCTTAGCATTTCCTTTTTTTTCTAGTTTGGATATCATTAGTTTATTCTAAAAGAGAAACATAGAGGGGCATCTGGGTGACTCAGTGGGTTAAAGCCTCTGCCTTCGGCTCAGGTCATGATCCCAGGGTTCTGAGATTGAGCCCTGCATCAGGCTCTCTGCTCAGCGGGGAGCCTGCTTCCCCCCCCCCCCTCTCTGCCTGCCTCTCTGTCTACTTGTGATCTCTCTCTCTCTCTGTGTATGTCAAATAAATAAATAAACTCTTTAAAAAAAGAGAGAGAGACATAGAAATTATTTACATGATGAAAGATTTCACAACTTTGTTGTAATGGGCAGCTTCACTTGATGCCATTTCAATAATGATTTATTTCAGTCTACATACTTTCTGTGAATATCACCATATCTAAATAAGAAATAATCCTTGTCATCTAGAACTTTGGTGCCTGCATATTCTGAGAAGAAATTTATCTCCAACCTTCACACTAACCAGTTGACTCTCTCCAACCTTTCCTCCAGAGCCTGATTCAGCATTTCTACCATTGTTTGCAACACTTTTCCTTGAGAGTTTTCTGGAAGCATAGTGCTTCCTGTGGTTACAGTTTCAGATGTGCCCTTTCTTTCTTTTCTTTTCTTTTTTTTTTTTTTAAAGATTTATTTATTTGTTTATTGGAGAGAAAGAGAGCAAAGTGAGTGAGAACACAAGTTGGGGGTGAGGCAAAGGGAGAGGGAGAAGCAGGCTCCCCAGTGAGCAGGGAGCCTGAGGTGGGCCTAGATCCAAGGACTCTGGGGTAATGACCTGAGCCAAAGGCAGGCACTTAGCCCACTGAGCCACCCAGGCACCCCTCAACTGTGCCCTTTCAACTAAAACTGAGGCAAAAAGAGGAAGAGACTTTTCTAAATGCCTGTTCTGCCTGACTCCAGCTTGCTGAAGTTGGTTCTCTGCTCTCAAACTGCCACAGACTGTGGCAGAGGGACTCACAGTCTGATACTCAGGATCATTTCTTCCTTTTTATTCTTTCTTAGAGTTTCCATCCCTTTGCTTTATGACCCATCTGTTTTTGCATGTCACCCACTTTTTCCTTTAGAGTTCTTAGCATTATTAATCGTAGATATTTTAAATTTCTGATCTGATCATCCTAACATCATTGTTGTAGATGAGTCTTGATCTGATGGTTATGTTGTCCTTCAGACTGCTTTTTGTTTGTTTTCTTTTGTTTTGTTTATTTGATTTTTCTTTCTTTTAACCATGGCTTGCATCTTTTTGTTGAAAGACAGAAATAATGATGTATTGGGAATAAGGATCTAAGGTAAACATGCCTATAGTATGAAGTTTGGGGTTTATCTGGCTAGGGGTTAAGCTATGTTTGCTGTAGCTATAGGGTCAGAGGCTAAAATTTCCTCTAGTATTGTTTTTTTCTCCCTATTGTCTTTTGTTTTTCTGATAGACTCCTAAAATAGGGCCTAAAGTTTACAGTAATTTACCTATAATTTCCTGTTATTATATAGGAGCCTTAATGATGTGAAGAACAAGTGTGAAGGAAGCAGTCTATATTCTAATGATTAGATCTTAGTGAGCTTGAGTTGAAAATTTTCCTTCCTTCACATCAAAGGCTAGGGCAGGCTTGAATTAGGCACTGGTTTAACTTTAGTTAGTTAGGCTCCAGTAAAATAGTTGCTCTTGAGTACAGGACTTAATAATGAGGACAGAGAGCTGTAGCCTTATTTGAAATAGTTAATTTTCAGGGTGCCTGGGTTGCTCAGTGGGTTGAGCCTCTGCCTTTGCTCAGGTCCTGATCTCAGGGTCATGGGATCCAGCCCCACATATGGCTCTCTGCTTGGCAGGGAGCCTGCTTCCCCTTCTCTCTCTGCCTGCCTCTCTGCCTACTTGTGATCTCTCTTTCTGTTAAATAAACAAAATCATTTTTTTAAAAAATAGTTACTATTCCCCCCTCTCCCTGTTTTAAGTGCAAAAGGATTTTTCTCTCAGATCTTCACAGTGAGAAACAGATAGAACTCTTAGAAGAAAAGCCCAGGAAAGAGTGGAGGCCCCCAAATTAGGCTCCTCTGGATGTAGTTCACAGTAAGCCTCCAGGAATTTGTCAGTCATAATGTAATGTGTTGCTGCTGATACTGACTTTGGCTCTGGTCTTCTGCTGCTGGGCTATTTGCCCCAATAAGCTGTGATTCTCTGTATATGACTGTCTCTTTAGTTTCCAAGACAGACATTTACCCTATGAGCTCAATTCTCTGATCTAAGAAGAGTTGTTGATTTTCAGTTTGTTCACATTTTTTCTGGGTGTGATGATGGGAGCATTGACTTTTAAGTTCTGACCGTGTTGTACTAAAAATTAAAGCTTCAGGGACTGCATCTTAAATTCACATTCTCTGCCCACAGCAATTACTCACTGTTCTTTATTGTTGCAGACCTTTGACAAAGTCAAAATAAAGTTCTGGAAAATTGGAAAATAAAGTAATGTAAGATTAAGAAAGAAAGAAGCAAAAGATAAATGCTTCCTGGCTGATTGAATATTAAACCCTCTGTATACAGTAGTAAATTCACAGAGAGGTCTTAATTTACCTACTTCACTTGAACAATGGTCATTTTTTCCTATTTTCCATTAGTTTCTTCCTACAGTATGAGTTCTTTTGTGGCCTTTATTTATAGTCATATTGCCTGCTGTTCTCTTTATGGGCCAATTTACATCTTTTGGGAGTAGACAGGGAAAATTTCAGAATGATTTAGGAACCAGCTGGATACAGTAACTTGCCATGTTTTTTCTCTGCCTATGAAGAGAACATCTGCTAGATATGCTGAGATGGAGTGTGCTTTTGTCTTCAGATTGAATCAGAAATCTTTCTGTATTTCCATTCTAAAAAGAAATTGTTTCAATGGTGCATTAAAACAAAACAAAACAACCAAACAAACAACAACAACAAAAACCCAACCTGTAAGTAACAATTTGTTAAGATACCATAGCAGAGATATGTTCTATTTTAGGGTCTTGAATGGAATGTACCATCAGTATACAAGGAGTATGGGGCAAAGCAAGCTGAGCTCATGCCTGCTATGGCCTTCTTTAGGTTGTTAAATCTCCTCCTAAGAAAACACAGGAAATATTAATAATCTGACCAGAACTGTCAAGGATCACATGGTGGTCTTATGCCAAGCAGATTTAGTGATACTTTAAGTAAAATAATCCTAAACAAGCTGGAGAGAAATCTGACTATAAAATTGTTACCATTTTAAGGTCATTCTTTGAAATGTAGTCACCCATTAGCAGCTAAAATAATAATCCCTACTCTTTTTGATTATAGTATATTACTGATACATGACTGTCACTAACTTTCAGTTCTGCCACATGGTATATAAGAGATAGACACGTTTAATTCAACACATAAATATGACACATATAGAATATTATTTTACAAATTTAAAAAAATATATCCTGATTAAACTTAGTTTTTGGTAACTACCATTACTTCCATAAACTCCCTTCCCCTATTCCCATCATGTATCAGTACCACAAATAGCCAAATACTCCCTGACATTAAATATATTCTGTTGATGACAATAATCATCATTTATTTTATTTTAGAAAGAGCATGCAAGCATGTGGGGAGGGGTGAAAGGGGGTAGGGAGAATGCCAAGCAGACTCTGCACTGGGTGTGGGCATGACATGGACCTCAGTCTCATGACTCTGAGATCAAGACCTGAGAAGAATCCAAGAATCAGGCGTCCCAATAATCACCATTTTTCCCAAGATCTTACTCATTTATTTGAGAGAGAAATAGAGGGAGAGAGCAAGAGCAGGAGGAGCAGTAGAGGAAGAGGGAGAACCAGGCTCTCCACTGAGCAGTGAACATGATGCCAAGCTTGATCCCAGGACCCTTGGGATCATGCCCTGAGCTGAAGGCAGATGCTTAACCAACTGAGCCACCTAAGTGCCTCCATCATTTAAACTTCTAATTCTCTGGTTATTTTCTTGTAGCCTATAGGCTTCCAGTTACAGAATGGATAAATTATAGGAATAATAGGCACAACATTAGGAATACAGTCAATAAAACTGTAATAGCAATGCAATGAAACAAATGATACTTACACTTGTGGTGTAATGTATATTCTTGTCAAATCACTAAGCTGTATACCTGAAATATAATGTAACATTGTATGTCAATTATATGCAAAAATAATAAAGTTGGAATCATAAAAATATAGAAATGTCTTCTTGTCTGATACATAAGTATTCATCCAAAAATTTTCTCCTCTGAAAGACACTTACATTTCATTAAAGTGGTAAAATAATATAATTACATACAAATCAACTATATGCATAAATCAATTTTCAATTTCATCTATCATACTTGTCCTTAATCCAATCTACCATCACTCTTCTCTGATTTACTGAAATAGCTTCTAACTTATCTTTCTAAAATCACTTGTGCCCACTTTGATCACTTATCCACTAAACATACTGATTGACCTTTTCAAAAAACATATTTGAACTTAGTACCATCTGCTTAGAACACACAATGTCTTTCCATCACTCCTCTGATAAAATCCTACAGGGCTCTGCATGCCCTCACCATTGCCCATTTCTTCAGATGTCTGTACTCAGTATTACCCAGCTTCTTCACTCTCCCTACACATTAGGCTCACACCACCATAGAGTCTTTCCCATGTTGTTCCCATTGTTTGGAGCCCTCTTTTCTCCCCTGTTTGTCCTTAGTTAACTCCTACATATCTTTTAACGGAGCATTTCTTGCTCTACTTCCTCCCTGTCAGCATCAGGTCAGATCTCCTGTGAAGCATTGTCAACTCATACCTCCTCTTCCACTCAACTTACCACTATTGCCCATCACACCATGACAAGAACATGTAGCAAACAGATGAATCTGAGTCTCGCTGGACATTTAATTGAGGAAGGCATGCACATGCTGGAGATAATGTATTCCTGGTACATTTTTATATGACTAGACATGCACAGGCAGACACTAAGAGGGAAAGAGAAGGAAAGAGATTGAGAGAAAGAGAAATGCAGAACTAACACCTTTCTAATTGATGACACATTTCCAAGAACCCAAAATATATATTCATGTTTGCATTGAAAGGCAGATGGTGTTTATCATTGTATTAACATGAGATAGAATACAATGATTATTCATATTGTTTCACATTTGTTTTAAAAGTTAATACAGTTGATCCTCATTATTTTAGATTCTATATTTGCAAATTCATCTACTTGCTAAAATTTATTTGTAACCCCCCCCAAATCAATACTTACTGCATTTTCATGTCATTTCTGAACATGTGCAGAGCTGAAAAAAAAAATGAGTCACCTGACATGGCCATTCCTGCCTGAAGTCAAACAAGGAGACTCTCTGCCTGCTTGTTTCAGTTTCCATTCAGAAATGACCAGGGGAAGGAAATAGTAGGAGTTAGTGTAGTATAGTGTAAGAAGCTGTTGCTCCAGGACCATTTAGCAGGCCTTGAATCTCAACTCTGGGACTTCTGAGTTGGGTGGCCTCAAACAAGTAACTTAACACTACTGAATCTACTTTTCTCTTTTGTCAAAGAAAGAAAATAGCATCTACCAGAATGAGTTGATGATTTGTTTTGATTTAATCATTTAAATATTTACTAATTCAATATTCTTGGCAACTTTCTAGAATAGAACTAACATGATGATAATTGACTGTATATTAAAAATTAAATGTAAATAAAATTTACAGACTTTTGAAACAAGAATTCCATATATCAATACTGAAAATCGATGGTCTTAAACAAAGTCCTTAATTTAAAGTGAGAAATTCCTACCCACAAAGATTAAAACAATGTTCTAAAGTAATACGGCTATTCCTTGAGATAAATATATCTAGAACTCAGATATACCAGTTCTTTCAGAGTACTAAATGTTTCACAAAATTATACAGATTCTATTTCTCTGTATCTTTGTCTCTCTTCCAGAAAGTGACATCTGAAGTAAAAATTGAATAAAGAGAGAAAGGACATCAAAATGCAATAGCTAATATTTGAGGGAAAACTGTAATAGTGGTTTCTTATTCTCTAGAAGTCCTGTTTGTTTTCATACAAAATGAATATGTAGTATCTACTCTGAAAGGTTATTATTGTGAGGGTTAAATAAAAGGATGATTTTGTAATTTAATCCACATTTCTAAGGAGTAATGGAGAAAGTCTGAGATTAATTAATCTGCTGTATAAAACTCTGTTTAAAAAAACATAACAACCCAGGAAAAATGTTGGATTTGAACAGAATTTAAAATCTTGCAACTCAACTTGCAAGATTATCAGATCTGGCAAGATTTTCTCATAAAGAAATGGGTAATATGGGCCAAAATATTAAATTTTAATGCAGTTATTTTTCTTTGTTTTTAAAAAGCTGCCTTCAACTAGAAAATGAATGTTCACTCACTTTTTTCCCTAGTTTTTAGATAGTATTAAGAAAACAACCTTCTAGTAAAAAGCTAAAATCATATTTGATCAATTCCTCTCTATTGTGGGGCTTGACATAAGAAATCTTACAACACACTTACCTGTCTCCAAACCTATCATCTTTGGCTAAGTACATGATCACCTGCAATAAAGATCATGTTTCTCAGCCTCCCTTACAGCTAGTTGTAGTCTCATATTAAAATTCTGGTCACTGGATTTGAAAAGAAGTGTTAGGTGGCATCTTCTCAAAGATCTCAAAAAAAAAAAAAAAAAGGCAAGAAAACAAGGGGAAAAGGAAGGGAAAAAAAGGAAAAGAAAGGGGGAAAGGAAAGGAAAAGCTGGTAAAGCTGTTGCAGGTTTTCCATCCCTTATTCTCTCTTTTGTCCAACCTCCTTGAAAGTGGAATATGGAGACATGACCAGTTCCATGGCCATTTAAACTGTGTGATTACATAGGATCTGATGCTCAGAAGGACCGCACACTTGATTAATTGCCCTGCTGCAGCCCTCATTAAATCTTTAATTGTATCTTTGAGCTTACTTTCTGTAAGTGAATTCCTGTGGGACAATGAAGAATGTGTTTGAGCAGAAGAGGTACATGCAATATACATTTCAGATGTTCATTGTTTCCTCATGTATAGAATTCTCAATGACCAATGGGTGAGAATTTCAGGGGACTATGTGGAGAAGTTCAGTGATGCAAATTCAGTACAAAGTTCACATGTTACATGTTTGAGTGAGCTAGTAGAGAATGCTGTGAGTTCTGAAAGATCACATTTGTATTTGAAGAACTCCCTTCAAATTTAGAAAGAAGACAGGAGCATTCTAAGAAGCATGAAGAACTAGAGAACTCTTTCCTATCCTTTCTTACTTGTGTCATTTCCTTGTGTTATCCAAACACTTAGGCTGAAAACAATGATTTGGAAGGAAAGGAGAAAGTAAGGCAACCTTTACTTCTTTCTCCTTTCAGTCTTCCCTCTGTTATCAGTAAAGGTACAGTGTTTTGATAGACTATGCACATGTAAAAAATGGAAAAAAAATCTGAGTTAATTTTGTGTAATATTTCCAGCACTCTGGATGTAAGAGGTGTAAAATATGAATTGTCTTTTGGTGACTACATATATGAATTAAATGTTTTTATACTTGCATCTAAAAATAGCACTGCATAACATAAAGGTGACTGATAAAATCCATGCTAATAATTTAATTTTTTTACTTGTCTTTATTTAGAAGAGCATTAATAGCAAATAAAAAACACACCCTAACAAGCTGAGAGAGATACTGCAAAAGAAAAAAGGAGAAAAGAAGGAGTTTTATATTTTAGTACCTTTCACTGCATCATTTCCCGTCTTTTGAAAAAGGATCCCCATATTTTCATTTTGCACTGTGCCCCAGAAATTATATAGCTGGCTCCACATGGAGGTGATGGTAGAAATCATTCTCAGTCCATGAGACTGGGGACCAAACACTAGCAATGGCAGAAGGAAAGCTGGAAGCAGGCTGGGTTCCTTATGACTGCCAAGAATTATAAGCCAGCCATGAGCTGTTCACATCCAGATTTCCCAGAATGAGAAATAAACTACTATCATGTTTAACCAACCATTTAGAGGAGGTTCTGTTATTCTGTAACTCATACCAACACTAAATTGAATAAAAGGAGTTTTAAAATGAGCAGAGCTGATTGTCATATATTTTAAATTACAGATACTATCCTATGGTGAAGACAAAAAATATCTTCTTTACAAGAAAAATGGCCACAGAGATAAGTGACTAGATTCATAATGTGACTCAAGTGATAGATTAGCTACCCTGAATTTGTGCATGTTCTGTTATACTTTCATTTGTTTGTACAAAATATAAATGGCCCTAGACAAAATAATTTACTTGGGTGTAGATCCTTGGATTAGAGTAAATTACTATTATCTTCTTTACAATTTACTTGGGTGTAGATCCTTGGATTAGAGTAAATTACTATTATCTTCTTTACATCGGAGACATATATTTTATGTTCATATTATTTGAACATATTCATAACACAGGGAAAACCACTATGGAAATTAAGTGACATCTAAGGCATTGTCCTGGTGCTAAAAAGAAAATCTTCTAGTGAGAAACAGGAAGGAAAATATCTTGATACTTGCAAAGCAGAATGAATTCTTGTTACTTTGGTGATACAAGAACATGCTACAGGAATAACTCTTACAAATAAGGGAATCAGAAAAATTATGTAGGTCAGTTGTATGAGAGCTGCCAAATATAGTGTTAATGAGATTCTATAGGAAGAGAAAAAGAACAGAATTTGCAGACTAAGTAAAATAAGCCATAGGATGATGTGCAGTTATGATGTTCATCAGCCAGAGAAAGCCTGGTCATATTTACATAAGGGAACTTGTTCGGACTTAGCTATTTAATTTTTTCCTGTGACTTCAAGACAGATTACTAGCTCAGAATATAAAGCAGGGATATGTGGAAACTGGCACTTCTAGAAAAGATCAAATGCATGGATAAGAATGGAATTTAAAATAGCTGAGTATTTGGGATATTATTTTTTTAAAGATTTTATTTATTTATTTGTCAGAGAGAGAGAGAGAGAGAGAGAGCGCACAGGCAGACAGAGTGTCAGGCAGAGCCAGAGAGAGAAGCAGGCTCCCTGCCAAGCAAGGAGCCCCATGTGGGACTCGATCCCAGGACTCTGGGATCATGACCTGAGCCGAAGGCAGCCGCTTAACCAACTGAGTCACCCAGGCGTCCCGGGATATTATTTTCTTTAATTAAAATACAGCAAACAGAACCACAGAATAAAGTGGAGGGGTCATGCAGTAGCATATTTGATCATTTAAAGAGAGAAATGCCATGATCCAATAACACTTAGGAATATATCTCAAATACTACTGAAAATAGATTAAAGGAGAAATGGGAATGAGTTAAACTAATTAGGCTTGTATATTCAATAACCTAGATAAAAGATAATAGGGTTGGCTTAGAAGAGTGCAATGGAAATAAAATTGAGGAAATTTAAAGTAACAATAAATTTCAAAAGAAATTAAGGCTTAGGGAAATAAATACATCCATGTAATGATTTCTGTATCCTCTCTCGTGGAAACATATTGTAAACACAACCAGATACTGAGTGATCAAAATTATTGTCTAAAGAAATAAAGTAGCAGATAATAAATTAAATAATAAATAAATAAATAGCACTTCAGCTCCTTAATGTCAATTTCTTTTCCCTAAAATAATTATTCACAAATATTATGTTTCCAGCTAAAAATGGACTGTCCTGAATGAAATATAGGTATAAGTCTATGTTTGTAAGTCAGGGCTTGACTTTTCTATTAAGCTAAAGATAATAACGTTTGTGCTCCATGAATCAATCAAAGTACAAATCGAACTGCTCCTAATAAAATTAATAGCTAGACTCAACATTAGCTTTTGCAATAATGTGGAGGGACAGGAGGCTGGACACTAACCTTTGTTAAGTTCCTACTATGTGCCAGGCCTGTGTTTGTGTTTTATATTCATTATCTCTTTTATCCTCCCCAAAACACTGTGAGGGTAAATACTACCATCATTTTATAGTCCAGAAAACAATCTGGTTCAGTGAAATGGAGTTAGTTGCCCAAGGTCACATAACTAGGAAACGCATTTAATTCTAAATCTGTCTGTTACAGTGGAAAGAGGAGCTGTGGAAGCACACTGCCATCCAGGCAGAGCGACCAGCATTAATCATCTGTGGAAGAGCTTATGAAGTCTTAAATGGATCAAGTTTGTGAAGAATAAAAAGGTCTTGCTTTTTCATCTAAAACTTTAATCAAGTTTCAATATGCACTACCGACCCTAGCAACCAGTGAGTTCCACCTGAAGCCAATGGAAAAAGAGATCATGAAGACAGATGGAGCCTTTGGATCCATGCGCGATTATTGCCTTATGTTCTTTTATATGATCCCTATAAAAATAGGTCCGTTTAGCTGTCTTACTCAGATGAAAATGTAATAAATGTTTACACAATTCATCACTTAAAGAACCTAAATTTAATTTCCTACTTGGACTCCTGTCTTTAATAAAAATATGGAAGAAACAGCCTGTGTTATTTACCTCTTGAGAATGATAAGTTATAAAGTGGGATCTTTGAGATAGCAGGCGTACTTGTTTCCATAGCTCTTTTTTCAAATCACTGCAGCTGTCGCAGTCATCAGTATGGGCTGAGTTGACTAGATGATCGATTTTGCCTATTTATCAACCAGCTTCATTAAAAAAGGTCATCAAAAATTGCTCAGTCTGTCATTATAGTGGCTTGGTATAGAAACATTCTTATGATCACATCTCATTAAAATTACATTTAATTGACCTTTAAAGGAATAGCAAGTTTTGAAAACTAGTGACTGCAATTTCAACTTTTTTTTTTAAATAGAAGAGAAAGAATAAGAGGTTTCATAGTGAATCTTAAATTATCCAAAGCATCATATATTGGCAAGTTATGATGAATTTTGAGGGCTTCATACCTTTCAGAGGCCTTTATCTATCTTCTGCTAACTGAAACTTCAGTGTTTAAGTTTTATTCTTTTTCTTTACTGTAATTTAACTTTTATCTCTAAAAACAATCCTTAGCTATTAGGATATTTACATTCAAATATAACTTATTATATTAAGTCTCCCATTTGAGAGAGTTGAGTGGAGTGCACTAATAATGAGTGACTTCATAAAGAGAAAGAACATTTAAAGTTAAGTAGAATACAATAAAAGTAAAGAACTAACAGATAAAATATCTCTGAAATAATGTTCATAACAGAATCTGTTTATATCATAATTTTAACTAGAGATTCTCTGCCATCTTTTAATAAAAGAATATAAATCCTTAGTTACTCAGATTTATTTCATTTCATTTTGTTTTATTTTAACAAAGATAATGTCTTAAAGGTATAGGAGAATTGACAACTACAAGTACAAAAGGTGACTTTAAGTGAATATTCCTGAAGAAATATATTTTCCTTGTGCTTAAACACTTTTTAGGTATAAATAAACATATTAGCAGTTAATTGCATGTGTATGTTTTATGCATTAGCAGAGATTCACTTTAAAAGGGAGAAAAGTAAATGATAGTTACATAATGGACATGAAAGAGAAAAAATAAAAACTGTTCTTGGAGTTAGAGACTTAATCATTGCAGCTGAAGAGGGAAGAGGCAAAATACCAGTCTCCTAGTCTTTCCCAGAAAGATGTCTGACTGCATACTTTACAAGATATTGGCTGTAACTTGCTTTTCTTTGTGTATCAATAGCTCCATTTGGGGGACTTTCTGCATCTCTTTAAAGGAAATGGTTTCCTCAAATGTTTTGTGACACATTTTTGTCCATAAATCCCATTCATCTATCTGTTATGTTTATTATCTGCCCCTCTGATACCTACCAAGAAAAGAAAATATTCTTTGCAACAGTGGTTCCAAAGTGTCCCCCAGCATCATGGTCTAAGTAGCTACCTAGAACACTGCTTTGCTTCTCTGGCATCCAAATTAGAATTAGAACTTTCAGTTTTAGTCTAGGAGTCTGTTTAGACAGTGTTCCAGAGTTAGGGGCAGAAGGATGGCAGAGAGCCCTACCTAGTTGGTCCAAGTGCCACTCCCAAACTATCATCTGAAGAGTGCCCCAGGGTCCCCTTCTTGTGTCTTCTCAGGGTGAAATTAGAGCTCCTAAGAACCACTCCTACCTGTTCCAAACTGTGCCATAGTCTTCACTATTTGTAATTGACTGTGGTCTTACCTGGGTTTTATTGACCTACAGATCATATCTCTCTGTCTCTCCCGGTCTCTCTTGGTTTCTCATGAATTATTCATATTATCACTGGATAGAGCATTTCTTCATTTATTCTAGAAAAGTATTTTCTTAAAGATCTTTTTTTAATCATTTATTATGTTTTTCAGTAGAAAGGAAAATTGATGTTGGTGCACTTCTGTTCAGATCATTATCTCTAGGGTCATTTAAAAATAATAGGATTGTGAAGGCTATTCAAAGTCTTTTATAGTACCAAGTTCTTATAGTTCTATTCTCATCCACATTTGGTTTCCTTTAATCTTAATCCTTTTTCCCAAATCTCCTTAAATACGTTTTATTTTTATTTTTTTATTTTTTTTTAAATTTGGAGATATTTTATTGAAATTGAAAGAGCAAAAGGTAAAATATTGGCTGATGCAAACTTAGAAAGAAGCATGGCAATTTACGAAGGCACAAAGAAAATGCTCATTCCACATATTTAGCTATACAATGAGAAGAGAGCAAGTATTGTTCAAACTACTTCTAAATTTTTTTATTCAATCTTTTCAGAGAATTGTAAATTCACATGCAGTGCTAAAAAATAATCAGACAGATCCCATGTGCCCTTTATCCAATGGTAAACATCTTCCAAAACTATAATATACTC